>OX608078.1:104530433-104625924 GCA_951509765.1 Sphenella marginata
AAACTGTTCTCAAGTTATTAGGAGTCAAAATTTTAAAATTTCTTCAAATATATGGGGGCGGTGCCACGCCCCTTTTCAAAAAATTTGGTAAAATCCGCCTAAGAACATATAAATCAATACATATTGCAAATTTTATCATTGTAGCTGCTTCTGATATTGAATTAACCCGTTTTATACGTTTTTCGAAATTTTCGATATCGAAAAAGGGGGCGTGGTTATCATCCGATTTCGCCCATTTTCAATAGCAACCTACCTTGGCCAGAAAGTAACCTGTATGCAAAATTTCATGCAAATATCTCAATTTTTACTCAAGTTATCGTGTACACGGACGGACAGACGGACAGACGGACAGACGGACGGACATGCCTTAATCAATTCCTCTTTTCAACCTAAGAACTTTCATATATGGAACTCTATATCTAACTCGATTATTTTGTGCCGTTACATAGTACCGTTATGTGGACAAAATTAATATACCCTTGTACTAGTACTAGTACGCTGGGTATAATAATTTACTAGCATGGTGAAATGATACACTTTTTCATTAACATCAGATAAAAACCAACAGTCATTCCACGGTAGTGTAGATGCCTCGGTTGCTAGCTCATTAATTCGAATCCTGTCAAAATCACGAAACTGTACAAAATCAGATGCAATGTTTGGCAAAGAATTCAACCCTATATCATAACTAAAGAAAAGCAAATCATGGTCACTGACATTACACAAAGACAGTTGCTCAAAATGTAGTGCGCACGAAACATCTGACACACAAAACAAATCAAGCAAGCTAGGCTTACAGTTGGAGCCAAAACGAGTGGGCAAATTGTTAATGACGTGCAAACCTACACTAGCTATCTCATCATTAAGATTCATGGCACGTTCATTTTTTTGGAGCAAGTCTATGTTCAAATCACCACATAATATGACATGCTGTTGTTGTTGTTGTTGTTTTAACAACAAAATCACTCCCCGAAGGTTTTGGGGTGTGTTGCCGAAATAACAGTCCTTGGCCGGATATGAATCCGGTACGCTCCGGTACTCCCTTGCGGTACTGCCCGACTGTCGTGGGAGCGATTTGGTATGACCAGTGCAACCTTCTAGGTCATGGCATCCCTCCTTCCGAAAGGAAAGAGAAGATGGGTAATGAGAGGTGGGAGGCATCATATCCGTAGATCAACCATCGAGTTGCACATCATTACCTTTGTGCATATTGATCGCCTCTTACGACCGGTATGCCTACCGCGGGCATATTCTAAGCCCCAACCCGCAGGGGATGACATGCTCATACATAACGCTGAATCTATTGACCTGTTGAAAAAAATTATTTAAATCACATGATCTACTTGGGTTATATACACATATCACAAGACAGCGCTGCAAGTTATTGAAAAATTCAGCCATCAAACACTCAACCTGATCTAGGTGGTTAGATTTGTATATTATTTTGGATTGTAAATTCTTCCTGTGGTATATCGCCATTCCACCGCCACGCTTATCAACCTGTCTATCATTTCTTATAACTGAAAAATCACGGAAATTGTAAAAACCATCAGAATATCGCCTCTTAACCAAGTCTCAGTCACACACATGAGATCAACACATGTATTCTCAAAAATGTAGCTGAGATAATCAAGTTTGCACTGATTTAAACTTCTGGCGTTCAAATGGCAGACTTGAAATCCAGGATGGTAATCACAAATCAACTTAAAAGAAGTTTTAATGTTTATATCGCTAGAGCTTACAGTTGAATCATGGACAGTCATTGGACATAGTAATGAGCAATTCAATTTGACTATATAAGCGTGAACTTGCGACCACTGTAAAAGAGGAGCAAGGTGTAGAAAAAATGAATAAAGTAAATAGATAAAGGTTTGTATGAGAAAACTTTAACATTATTAGCCTAAGTAGAAAATGAAAAATAAACAATAACATAAGCATAAATATAAACAAACGAATAAATAAAGACAGATTTGTATTCGTGTAGGTACGTATGTGTATATCTAAATGTTTAAAATCATATGGTTGCACTGCCCATAAGAGAATCCACTTCAGCTCTGGTGCACACATGTTTGGCCTCTTCGTTCAATTTTAAGCGCACATAAATCTTTCCTCTAATGGAGTACACAGACAACAAACGTTTATCTCTTCTAAGCTCACACGCATAAGACATCACTTCTCTCAGCAACTTCGGTAAGCTCTCATACAGGTAAATAGTACCATAACCCGGCTAGTCAATGTCCGCGAGCTCAAGTGCTCTCTTGTTACTTTTGCAAAAAAAAGCGGTAGCTCTAAGCAACTGGGAGCGATCATATGCAGAGTGCAGCTTTACAACAATCGGTGGGTGTTTGACTTTGCCATTTTTGTCTTTTCTGTTTTGCGCTTTGCTTCTTGTGCTTCCCATACGAAACACGTCACGCAGTGGGGGTAGTTTGCAGTTCACACGACTGCAGATTTTTGCAAAGACGTCTGACAGGTTTTCATCAACATCTTGCGGGATGCCGTTAACAATAACATCAGTGGCGACTGCGCTGCTTTCGAGTTCACTGAGTTGAGCGCGAGCAGCCGCAATATCACCATTTAAGCTGTGAAGTTCAGCACATGCACTCTCAACTGCAGTTACTCTCTTCTGCATTTCATGCAAATCACTTCTTAACATTGTTGTTTCAGCAGATAACTCACCAAATCGTTGCATTAGTCTGTCCTCTGTGCTCTTCATGACTACAGTAATCTCTTCAACGATGCTGTTTCTCTGCTCTCGTATTACCCGCTCCTCAGTTGTCCGCATGACTGCAGTGAGCTCTTCAATTATGCTCTTTCTCTGCTCCTCCAACTTCTTGTCAAAATTATTATACATAATTGATGAAGGCGTACTTGGAGTTTTTGTAGGCGAATCAACTTTCCTCGTTGGATTTCTGCGGCCTGCCATACTAAAAAACAATAAACCCGTAACAAAAACTTCTTCGAGTTAGCAAATGAAGCACCGCTTATAGGGAAATCAAACTTTAAAATAAATATCGTGAAAAATCTCAGGAGCGCAACACAAACACGTCCTACTCGTACGACATTTGATCGTACGACATTTATATGAAAGATTTCGAGTGTTTTCTGACCCTTTTTGTTGTAGGCGTAAAGAGAATTGTGAGAAAATGAACGTTGGAGAGCAGATGAGCGACACCGTTCAAATATTTGAATGTTTTCAAACATTTTCTGGGGTTTTTTTTTTATTTCACCTAACAGAAGGTAAAGATCGCATGTTTCATGGACGTTTATCAATAGTCTGGTTTTGGTTTGTTAATCGTCGAGATCTAAAACTGCTCAGCTACAGAGAAAACCTCATCAGCTAAGTAAGGTAGATAAAAAATAGATGACACAATTAATAAATAATTAGTTTACAGCGAATAGTTATTGTAAAGAATAAAGATAAGAATCAAAGGATATGAAAGCAAATTGTTGATATGTATTTAGGATAGAAAGAATTGACTTTTTTATGCTGCATAGTGAGTCTGAAATATCAAACGTACCAGAATGAGAGTTATAATCTTGACACAAACAACGAAAAGGCCCATTTAATTCAAAATTAGTTCGAGACTGTTTCAATATAAGTGGTTTAAAATGTCTTGATGGACGAGAAGGTACATTGAAGTTCACTTCGCTCAAAAGAAACAGGCTTACGATTGAACCATTTAGTAATTTAGTCATGAAAACAGTTACAAGCAGTTCCCTCCGACTAGAAAGGCTGTGAAGATTAATTAGTTTTAAGCGACTCGTATACGATGGCAAATTATACAAGGGATCCCAGTGAAGATCTCTTAAGGCAAATATTAAAAATTGTTTTTGAACTGATTCTAAGCGATCCACGAGGACCTGGTAACGTGGGTTCCAAATTATAGAACGGTATTCAAGTATCGGTCTGACTAATGTAGTAGAGTTTTATTTACATAAGGGTCGCTAAATTCTTTAGACCATCGTTTAAGAAATGCTAGAACGCCTCTAGCTTTATTGACTGTTACGTTAATGTGGCAGTTAAAACTGATTTTGTAGTCCATAGTAACCCCAAGGTCAACAAAATCATACATTTGCTCAAGACTATAACTGTTAATTGTATAGGAAGCTGGCTGTGGTATTTACATTTCTTTAGATTAAGCAGCATATAATTTAAATCGCACCAAGTAACTAGTGTATTTAGATCTGATTGAAGCTTCTTCGAATGACAAAGCTTTACATCGTCGGCATACATTAAAATTTTCGAAAATTATATTACTGTAGAAATATCATTTCTAAACAACAAGAACAGAATCGGGCAAAGATGGCTTCCTTGAGGAACTCCTGAGGAGACATAAATAACATCGGATTCACAATTTTTAAACACTACTTTTTGTGCTCTGTCGCTAAGCCAAGAAGAGATCTAGCGATTGAGACCCGGCTGGATTCCAACTGATCCAGTTTATGAATAAGTAAAAAGTGGCACACTTTATCGAAAGCTTTACTGAAATCAAAGTAAATTCAAGTAAGTTTGTAACGGTGGACTTTCCCTTACAGACCCGTGTTGAAAGTGAGAAATCAAGGTAGAGATAGGATTCGTAAGCTGATTGGTAACAATAGCTTCACACACTTTTGGGATAGCAGAAAGCTTTGCTATGCCACGATAGTTCTCTATAGAAGCCTTGCTTCCGCTTTTATGAAGCGGTAGAAGAAACGACTCTTTCCATGCTTTTGGAAAAACAGCACACTTTAGTGACAGATTGAACAAATTGGTAAGGGGTTGGTAAATATTGTTAGCACACTTCTTCAAGAAGCATGTAGGAATCCTATAGGGACAGCATTTAAAAGATTCCTTCAAAGTTTTCATATAAATAAGAACATCATTGGAGCATATAGTTGGACAATTAATTAAATTGTTCCCATGTAGCTCATAGGGATAATTTATAAAGTCAGAATTGGTGACGGCAGAATAGTTAGAAGGGAAAAATTGCGCAAAGAAATTATGACCCAAAAGAAATAAAAAACGACCCCAAATAAGCTTCAGAAAAACACCAATAAAAGGCTCCGAGCCCAAAAACCCTCTGAATGGATGAATAAAAGAAAAGCACCAATTAAAGGGCTCCGAAAGGCGTCTGAAAAGCCTCCAAAAACCCTCAGAATGGGGGAATAAAAGGCTCCGAAAAAGGTGCAGAAAAGCACCAATAAAAGGCTCCGCAGTTCATTTAAAAATATTCAAAAAACGCTTCAAATTCATCGAAATCGGACTCATTTCGGACTCTTTTTTATGACTCCGTTGGAGTTCCCACGTAGAGCGATTTTTCGCTCCATTTGTGCTCCGAAAGAAGCTCATTTTGGAGAGTAAAGCTCTGAGAAATGAGCGTTTTATGGTCCGAAAGGAGTCTTTTTTTGCACTTTTAGTTAGCTGATATACGCCATCACATCACCAATTCTCTATCAAATACAGAAAAATGTGTACAACCAAAAAAATTTTCTTGGGTATAGTTTTAGGTATCAGAGTATGCAGTTTCAGAAAAGTTAAAGAACATTTAAATTTATGATGTATGGGTCTAGGTATCTGTTTCAGCAAATATGTTTATCTTAGTGAAAAATGTATGTGAATGCAAATCTAAATTAAAACCCCCCCCAAGGCCAATTCCCGCGCACGGCCCTGGTTGTTGGTATATGTCACTGAAATTTAATTTTGTTTATTGAAATATTGACGGAATATGAAAGGAGTGGTGGGTCTGATGGTGGACTTTCAAACATTACTAAGTACCCTTTTTGCCATCTCCTATTAATGATTACTGGTCTTTAATGGACGGATTTTTTTTGGTTAGTTGTCAAATTACCCGTCTTTAGAGTAAACCAGCTTTTATGAAAGCGACTCTCAATAACTCAACTATAAATAATTATTTTCAGCAATAAAAATGTCTCCAATATTTATGCCTCTAGGCATTAGGTACTGGAGAAAAATGCGAAGAAAGGATTTAATAAGTTAAACTAATTTAAGGTGGTCGAATTTCGACCACGGGATATACTAGTTATTATTATTATTATAAGCAGTGAGATGCTTTCCAATAGTATGTAGTATACCCCTGCCAAAAATTACGCAAATCGCATAACAAACAAGCAAAATTTACGGGCAAGTAGTTAACACCCTATTGCCTTTTTTATTAATTTTTTTTATACCTATTTGTGAGTCGCACACAAGGTATATTAACTTCATTGGCCTAACGGTAGTATGTAACGGCATAAACGAATCGAGATAGATATTGACTTATGTATATCAAAATGTTCAGGAGGAAAAGAGAAATTGATTAAGCCATGTCCGTCCGTCTGTAAACACGATAACTTGAGTAAATCTTGAGATATCTCAATGAAATTTGGTATGCAGGTTCCTTTTCACTTATCTCGTAGCGCTATTGAAAATAGGCAAAATCGGTTAAAAGCCACGCCCACTTTCTATATATATAATATTTTCGAAAATACAAAAAGAGTGATTATTCAGTAAATTATATACAAACAAGGATACAATTCGGTATGTGCGTTAGCGTTACGGCAAAAAGTAAATTTTTGAAGTAATTTTTAAAAAGGGGAGTGGTACCGCCCACTTTTTATTAAGTCAATTTTGGAAATATAATTAATCATAAATCAAAAACCGCTCAAGATAGCAAAACGAAATTGAGCAGACATATTTATATTACTACAGGCAATATTTCGAAAAAAAATTAGCGAAATCGGGTAAGGCCACGCCCAATTTTATACAAAAGATTTTGAAAAGGATCATAGATATATTGAATATGCAATAACTTTGCTTAAACTACCTGTGTATCATTTCTATTTCACCTCTAAAGTGTTTGCGGGCAAAGAAAGTCGAAGGCACAAAATTTTTGGAAAATGGGCGTGGCCCCGCCCCTTTGTGGTGGATTATTCCACAAAACTTTCCATGCCATAACTCCGGTAAAAATTGATTTATTGAAACGATATTGGGAGAAAGTTTTCAATATATAAAGCTTACTCTTTGTTGTAAAAATAAACAAAATTGGTTAACGGACACGCCCACTTTTTGAACACAGTTCTGAAAAATTTCTTTGTAAAATTAAAATTGCGATATTTTCCTAATTATAAAAGTTATATAAATAATATTTTACACACATAATAAGCTTTTTAAGCAAAACTAAACTGTAAAAAAATTTTGTGGATTTTGTTGAAGTAGGCGTGGCGCCGCCCACTTTTCAGCAAAAAAGGTCTATTATTTTCAAAAGCGATTGCCTGAAATTTCAAGAAGGTATTTCAATGAAAATAAGTGAGATCCTTCCCAATAGTATGAAGTATACTCCTGCCAAAAATTAAGCAAATCGAATAACAAACAAGCAAGATTTACGGGAAAGTAGTTAACACCCTATTGCCTTTTTTATACCTAGTAGTGCTTCGCACACAAGGTATATTAACTTCATTCGCCTAACGGTAGTATGTAACGGCATAAACGAATCGAGATAGATATTGACTTATATATATCAAAATGTTCAGGAGGAAAAGAGAAATTGATTAAGCCATGTCCGTCCGTCCGTCCGTCCGTCTGTAAACACGATAACTTGAGTAATATTTACTGAAAGTGTTCAACATATAAAGCTAACTCTTTGCTGTAAAAATAAACAAAATCGGTGAACGGACACGCCCACTTTTTGAGCACAGTTCTAAAAAATTTCTTCGTAAAATTAAAATCGCGATATTTCCATAACTGTGTAAGTTACGTATATAAGATTTTACACACTTAATAAGCTTTTTAAGAAAAACTAAACTGCAAAAAAATTTGTGGATTTTGTTGAAGTAGGCGTGGCGCCGCCCACTTTTCAGCAAAAAAGTCCGTTATTTTCAAAAGCGATTGCTTGAAATTTCAAGAAGTTATTTGAATGAAAGTTAGTGAGATGCTTTGCAATAGTATGTGGTATACTCCTGCCAAAAACTATGCAAATCGAATGACAAACAAGCAAGATTTACGGGAAAGTAGTTAACTCCCTATTGCCTTTTTATACCCAGCGTACTAGTACTAGTACAAGGGTATATTAATTTTGTCCACATAACGGTACTATGTAACGGCGCAAAATAATCGAGTTAGATATGGGGTTCCTTATATGAAAGTTCTTAGGTTAAAAAGAGGAATTGATTAAGGCATGTCCGTCCGTCTGTCCGTCTGTCCGTCCGTCCGTCTGTCCGTCTGTCCGTCTGTCCGTCTGTCCGTCCGTGTACACGATAACTTGAGTAAAAATTGAGATATTTGCATGAAATTTTGCATACAGGTTACTTTCTGGCCAAGGTAGGTTGCTATTGAAAATGGGCGAAATCGGATGATAACCACGCCCCCTTTTTCGATATCGAAAATTTCGAAAATCACATAAATTGACATAGCTTGCGTAAAAACTGGGATATTTGCATGGAATTTGTTATGCAGACTACTTTCTGGCCAAGGTAGGATGCTGTTGAAAATGGGCGAAATCGGATGATAACCACGCCCCCTTTTTCGATATCGAAAATTTCGAAAATCACATAAATTGACATAACTTGCGTAAAAACTGAGATATTTGCATGGAATTTGTTATGCAGGCTACTTTCTGACCAAGGTAAGTTGCTATTGAATATTGACGAAATCGAATGATAACCACGCCCCCTTTTTCGATATCGGTAATTTGGAAATCACATAAATTAACATAACTTGAGTAAAAATGTAGATCTTTGCATGGAATTTGTTATCCAGGCTACTTTCTGGCCAAGGTGAGCTGCTGTGAAAATTTTCGAAATCCGGTGATAACCACGCCCAATTTTTCGATATCGAAAATCACATAAATTAACATAAGTTGAGTAAAACTTGAGATATTCGCATGAAATTTGGTACACAGGTTACTTTCTGGCCAAAGCAGGTTGGTGTTTAAAATGGGCGAAATCGGATGAAAACCACGCCCCCTTTTTTGATATAGAAAATTTAAAATAAGATTCTAGGGACTATATCATTGCCAAGTCATGGTATTTGTATCTCGTTCTGAAAACTAACGCTGGGTATTTAATGTTCGGTTCACCCGAACTTAGACTTCCTTACTTGTTTTTATTAATTTTTTTTATTTTCATACCTTTCATAAGCCCCATGCAAAACTATTTATATTTTGTTATTTAGTGATAATTTAATTTACCACTTTCAACAGAAGTGTTTTTTATCGAAAACAATCAGTTGTTTTATAACACCTTTTCAGGTATTAAAATAGACCTGAGTAAATTAGGATACTACAACAGATCACTACTAGGTATTTAATGTTCGGTTACACCCGAACTTAGACTTCCTTACTAGTTTTATTTTCATACCTTTCATGGACATTGGGAAAGCTATTTATATTTTCTTATCTAGTGATAATTTAATTTACCACTCACAACAGAATTGTTTTTAATCGAAAACAATCAGTTGCCTTTATAACAAATTTTCAGGTATGTATTAAAATAGACCTGATTAAATTGGGATACCAAAACAGATGACTACTAGGTATTTAATGTTCGGTTACACCCGAACTTAGACTTCCTTACTAGTTTAAAATAAATTTTTAAAGCAATATGAATACGTTTTTAATTAATATGTGATCAAAATATTTTTTGTTAAATACATTTTTTGCTTGTGTTTAAATAGATTGTTTTCAATATTCTTAAAATTTTTAAATGTTTAACTACCCAACAGTAGGTACTAAAACGGGGCTGTTTAAGTACCCAACCAGGGGTACTAAAGCGGGTTCTTATAAGTACACAACCCTCTTAAGTACCTCAAAATGCTGCCAATTTTAGATTTAAGTGCCTTATCGGGATTTAATCTTGATTGAAATCACCCAGAACGCAAATGTTATTACCAGCTACTTTATTGAGTACAATATCGGTATGTGATGATACATACCAGACACACATATGATCCAGGAGAGTGTTTATGTTTATCATAGAGATATCGAATGCTCTCAAGTTACGCCGCACGGCGATCAATACACCATCACCTAAGGAGCAAGCTGTTTTTTCACTCTCGTGGTCCTTGCGAAAAATATTAAATAAATTCGAGTCAAAGAATTAAAATTGGCATACAACAAACGAAAGGGGAGGTCCAAAGATTTCATTTATACTTCGATATATTTCGATAAACTTATCGATTACTGAGTTATCGGTCAAAATGTGATGACCAAAAGCCTTAAACTTTGCCTACAACATGAGATTCAAACGAAAGGGGAGGTCCAAAGGTTTCATTTATACTTCGATATATTTCGATAAACTAATCGATAACTGAGTTATCGGTCAAAATGTGATGACCAAAAGCCTCAAACTTTGCCAACAACATGGGCTTCAAACGAAAGGGGAGGTCCAAAGGTTTCATTTATACTTCGATATATTTCGATAAACTTATCGATAACTGAGCTATCGGTCAAAATGTGATGACCAAAAGCCTTAAACTTGACATACAACATGGGCATCAAACGAAAGGGGTGGTCCAAAGGTTTCATTTATACTTCGATATATTTCAATAAACTTATCGATAACTGAGTTATCGGTCAAAATGTGATGACCAAAAGCCTCAAACTTTGCCTACAACATGGGCTTCAAACGAAAGGGGAGGTCCAAAGGTGTCATTTATACTTCGATATATTTCGATAAACGTATCGATTACTGAGTTATCGGTCAAAATGTGATGACCAAAAGCCTTAAACTTGGCATACAACATGGGCATCAAACGAAAGGGGTGGTCCAAAGGTTTCATTTATACTTCGATATATTTCGATAAACTTATCGATACTGAGTTATCGGTCAAAATGTGATGACCAAAAGCCTTAAACTTGGCATATAACATGGGCATCAAACGAAAGGGGAGGTCCAAAGGTTTCATTTATACTTCGATATATTTCGATGAACGAAAAACTTATCGATAACTGAGTTATCGGTCAAAATGTGATGACCAAAAACCTTTAAATTTGCCTGTATCAAACGAAAGTGGAGGGCGAAAGGTTTAATTTATACTTCGATATATTTCGATAAACTTGTCGTTAAAGTTATGATTTACTACTCTCTTCAATTACTATCCCAATATGTCCACTCATTGTGACATGTTGTGATAGTGCGGTGGTGGTTTTCTTTTTGCGTACGCCCGCTTCATGCTCTTTTAGAAGGACTCTTAGTGCACGTTTTGTGTTCAGAGTGTATACCCTGTTGCAGTATTCATTTTCTTAGCTTTGGCACGTAATTTCGTATATAAGAGCTTTTTATTAGGGTTTTTCGTTTTCGTGAATAAATTGGCTAAGGTTTGGTTAGACTTGTATGCTAGTGTTATATTTTCTTTGTTGTTCGTTTTTGTTTTCCTGATGCTTTCGGCCAGTTTTGGGATGTAGGTTAAGCCAAAATATTGCTTTGTTTCGCTTTCTTTGCATCTTGTTGTTTCATTTTGTTTATTGTCCATTTCCTTTACTTTCTGTTCGGCTAGATTTTCTATCAGGGTGTGCGGGTAACAATTGTTCTTTGAGATTATATTTATTTTTTGAAGGTTCTTGTTCTAAAATTCCTTGTCGCTTATAGTGAGTACTTTGTATATGAGATTTTTTGCGGTGTTGATTTTTTATTATTACTGTGATAATTATTTGGAATCGTTTGGACGAGTTCCACGTGCGAGTGTTTAACAACTTCTATTATATCGTCTACATATTTTACTATAAATTTTATTTCAGTGTCTTGTTTTTTCTCTAATTCGGCAATGGCGTTGTCAAGTAGATCAACTAGAATAATACCAGCTATTGTGTGCAAGCTTAACCGGAAATTGCAATCGTGTGAAGTCAAACGGAAGATCAGTCGGAATCATTGGTATTCGAGGAATACATACATTTTCGCCTGCGTACTTTCCGTGAAAAATAATAATTGCCTCAATCAAATTCGGCATAAGTCTTTTCACCGCAAGTCGAGTACCTTTGCAAAGTCGCGGTGGATTCAACTTACGCAATATCATTATAACTGAACCAACTTTGAGTTGCAAGTTATGTGGTGGAAATCCTGGTAACACCAAACTCCGTTGGATAATTAATTACATCATCGGGATTTGTTATGGAATCAACGGATCAACGTGTGTCACTAAATCGCCAGCGATTTTTCATTGAATGTCGAAATTCAGTGCGTGTACATCACTATTCTTTGCGCAGAGAATTGCTCGTTGACTTAACCAAGCATAATTGTGATAAGTGTCACTAATGTTTGTGAAAACATTTTCTATAAGAGCTAATTGAGAGTCTACAAATCAACAAAAGTCGTTGGTAAGAGTAATTAATCCAGTTGTCGCATCAACTGGGACTTTTCCATTTCCAACAGCTAACAATTGTTTTGAAAATTGTGCTGCACTTTGATCATTTTGAAGTTGAACTCTCATATTAGTAGTTAACGATAAGGTTTTTACGTTATTCCACAAAGGTGATGCCTTCAGGCAAGCATTCAATTCATCTGCAGGCGTTCCGCGAGGAATTACTGGCAACGTTTGCCTGAAATCGCCTGCCAACAATATCATCAAGCCGCCAAAGATGAGAATGAGCTTGCATTGCATTTTCCCATTGCACTGGATCGGGATATATTGCATGTTGGAGTATTCCTGTAATGTATCAACATTGTATTGATGTTTTATCTCGTACCAAGCCTGAAGCAAGAGCTATACCTAGGCATAGATTTTTGGGATAAAAGAATTGTTGGCACATCGGTGGCGCTCGGAGCAAGCGTTGCAGGAATTATGGAAGCGAACGCGGTGAGGAAGCCAAGCGGCGAGTGGCAAAGAATAGTTAAGTTGCGCAAGCGCACCCGGTAGCGAGGAAGGGAGGCGCGAACGATCGAAGAAACGGTTATTCGGAACGCCATGGACAAACGGCCGTACACTCAGATAAAGATCGAGGGAGTTCAGCTACAGGGCTGGATAGTGGAGCTTCTATTAGTTGTCTGGGGTCAGTGGCGCGTGCTTGGGAGGAAAAAGTTGGGCGGAAAGCTACGCAGGTTAAATGAACTATTGAAAACAGCCGACGGGAAAGCTCAAGCGGTGACAGGCAAGTGAACGTGACTTGGAGAGGCAAAACAAAACCCATGATGTTTTATCTCGTACCAAGCCTGAAGTAAGAGCTATACCTAGGCATAGATTTTTGGGATGCCTTCGGAGTGACACAGATGGTAATCTCCGAACTGGATACACAAGGCCAGCTGGAGCTGTCACCCATACATTTCCGAGAGTTAGAAAGGGTGAAGAATCTGTTCCCATCATCAGCTGATCTGGGACTTGGGAGAACCCATCTCGTTGAGCACGTCATAGAGGTAACGGATGAAACCATACCGATCAAGCAGCGTCACTACCCCACTCGACGTAATAGGTAATAGAAGAAAGCAACAGTGCGTGGAGTTCACCGATTGTGCTGGTGGAAAAGCCCGGGAAAAAGCGGGTGTGCGTCGATATGAGGAAGCACAAAAAAGGATGCCTATCCGACTCCCCACATCGAAGGGATCTTAGCGCTGCTGCGAGATACACATTTCATATCGGGAATTGATCTTAAAGACGCCTTTTAGCAAATACCACTCGAACAGTCAGCAAGAGAAAAAACAGTCACTTTATCAGTTCAAGGTAATGCCGTTCGGGTTGTGCAATGCGCCACAAATGGACAAAGTTATACCATCGCGCTTAAGAGAAAATGTATTCGTATATATCGACGATTTGTTGGTATGCTCCCCGGATTTCCAGTCACACCTAGTACACCTGTCTGAGGTAGCCGAGTGTCTTTCCAATGCCGGTCTAACCATTAATTTCAACATGTCAAAGTTTTGTCAGAAGGAGCTAAAGTACCTAGGGTTTATCGTAGGACAGGGAGAGCTCAAAACCGATCCGGAGAAAGTGCAGTCCATTGTCGAGTTTCCAGTTCCAACTACAATAAGATTTCTGGCATGTGTGGATGGTATAGGAGGTTTATAACAAACTTCGCATCGGTTGCTGCTCCCATGACGGCTTGGGGGGTATGGGTCCCGAACGGAGTACGGAAAGGTCAGCTGGAACAGGCACACGGTGACCAGGCATCTGGGCATGGCGGTATAGCAAAAACTTTGATTAGGTTGAGGACCAAGTTCTTCTGGCCAGGTATGGTAGTATCAGTCCAAGCTTTCGTTGCGAGGTGTGAGATATGTAAATGTTCCAAGGCACCAAATGTGTGTTCGGGACCACCAATGGTACATCGCTTCCAAACCGAACAACCTTTTCAGCGTCTCTACATAGATTTTTGCGGACCCTCTCGAGCACGCGATTAGGAAACACGGCCATATTTGTAGGTTTAGATCATCTAACAAAGTTCATTTTTTTCAAACCGATGAAACAGGCCTCCGCACAAGAGGTGGTTAAGTATCTCGAAAACGACATATTCCACGTTTTCGGCGTCCCGGAGACCATAGATTCCGATAATGGGAGACTGTTTGTCGCGGACGCTTTCCCAGGGTTCCTGAGATCGTATGGGGTGGAGCATGTCAAAACAGCACACTATTTCAATTAAATTTCAATTCAATTTATTTAAAATATAAATACATGTACTTAACGTTGAGCTGTGCGGATGTGTTTATATTTCGTCCCGTATAAATTTGCTTAAATTGTCAAGAAGTGAAGTTAAAATAAAATAAAATAAAAAATATAAAAAAACATATTTGTTTTGAAGGCAAAGTTATATGCTGTCTTAACATTATTGAACTTAAATTTTAAATACAAAATAATTAAACGAGAGCAAACAAACAAACAAACAAATAAGTTAATAAACAAAATAAACAAAGCAAATAGATACACACAAAACTTGTCGTTTTCTATTGTTTTCTATTGTTACGCTTGCCGACGTCGCTGCCTCTGTTGCTTAAGCATAATTGTTGTTGTTCCCTGCTTAGCTGTGTGCCTGTGGTTGTGTTTTAGTCGAGAATGGCAAATACCAGAGCGAATACCCGATCTAATACAGATTCTCCAACTCAGGCAACAACAATTTCGTTGGGGTTTTCTCACAGCGCGTGGAAGCACATAGAGGCGAAAATTGAAAGTGCGGTGAGGGGGGTGATAAAGGAGTCCGAGAAACGTATCACGAAAAAAATAAGCGAATTGGCGGGAGAATTGGAGAACATGAAGCAAAGCATACGTGCATTCGAAGGCAGATTGGAGAAAGTTGAAAATAATAATGCTGTAATTAAAGAGCTGCGCAATGAGGTTGTCGAACTGCGGGCTAGCTTGAGTGAGTGCGAGAACAATAGTGTAGCTGCAGATGTCATTATAAATGGTATACCACAACAGAATGATGAAAATCTCAGCGATGTTTTTAGCAGCATATGCAGCGCAGTGAATTTGCAGGTTTCTCCCATTCGCACCATTTTCAGAGTCCGCAATAGCAACAATACAACCAGCGCACCTGTTATCGCAAAGCTGGCTTCATCTAGTGACAGAGCTCGTTTACTGAAAGCTGTCGCTAAATTCAATAAAGAGAAGAACAAAACTGTTTCTCTTCGTGACATTGGCCATGAATCAGATAAACGTATTTATATACACGAATGTCTAACCAAGCGCAATCGGGAGCTACTGCAATTCGCATTGCAGCTAAAAAAGCATAAGAAGCTGGTGTCAGTATTTTCAATGCGAGGGAGAGTATTTGTTCGTTCTCAACAAGAAGGCGATGCAGTAAGAGTGTCCAGCGAAGAAGAGATAGAGCGTCTCACAGCTTCATTATGACTGTGCTTTTTTCTTTTAAATATTTCGTTCAACATTATTTTAAGTTATACCTCTATTTGCTGCTTTAACTCTATCTTCTTGTTTTCCTCTACTTCCAAATTAACCCTTGCCTTCTCCTTTTGTAATAATACATATACCAATTTGTTCTGCTTCGTAGTGATGCTAAGTGTTAAAAATGATGGGTTCTAGTCAAATTACCGACCTAATCTCTAGCGTTAATGGGAACCATAAAGTGCTTGTTGACATTTTATGTAGGCAATCGAAAGGCTTTAACGTAGTGCATTTTAATGCTCGCAGTCTTAATGTTGATAAACTTGATCATGTAAGAAATATTTTTGCAGATTCTGTTGTAGACATTATATGTGTTACGGAGACCTGGTTCAATCCCGATGTACCTAACTACTCATACAATATTGCCAACTACAAATTACTAAGATTTGATCGAAAATTTAAGAGAGGAGGAGGGGTTGCAATATACTGCAGATCCAACCTGAAAATAAAATTGCTAGTAGAATCGACAATTTCTGAAACTGAATTCATAATATCTGAAGTTTCCGATGGTGTTGTTAATGTATTAGTATCATGCGTATATAATCCTCATAAGTCATGTGCGTTGGATATGTTTTTTGTTGAATTGTCTAAGTTTTTGATAGATTATGAGCATTTTGTGATTTGTGGAGATTTTAATGTTAACTTACTTGTTGATGACTCTTACACCAAAAAACTATTGGATCATGTATCGACAGCAGGCCTTCTTATTGTTAACGGTTCTGTTCCTACTAGATATGCTGATAATTGTAGTCCCAGTCTTCTGGATATTTTTATTACATCGGACAAAAAACACGTGAAATTCGACCAAATATTTTTCATATCCGATCATGACCTAATTTTTTGTTCGTTGGATGTGTGTCTTAATCGGAGTCCTGTAGATGTAAATTTTTCGTATCGAGATTTTAAGTCCTTAAATGTTGAAAATTTGTTTCGTGACGTATCCAGTATTTGTTGGGAAAATTGTTGGTATTATGAATCAGTTGATAGAAAGCTTGAATTTTTAAATGAAAACCTGCTAGCACTTTTTGATGTACATGTGCCTGTTCGCCATGTGAGCGTCAGGAGCCGATCGTGTCCATGGTATACCAAAAAAGTGTGCTTGGCAATAAAAAAACGTAATAAATTATATGCGAGGTGGAGAAAAACGCTGACTAACACATGCTGGGCTCAGTATAAAGCAGCACGGAATGAAGCGACGGTGACCATTAGAAAAGCTAAGAGCTGGTTTTGTAGTAGTAAGCTTAATGCTGAGCTTCCACCCAAAGACTTGTGGCGTAATCTCAAATATTTGAACGTCCATGGAAAGACCCCTACTGAATGTGATTTGGATCCAGATTTGCTAAATACCTGTTTTGCTAATGCTAGTAGTGGCATGACATTTGTCCCAAACTATGAGTGTATTAGGTCCGATCGCAATCTCGTAGATGGTTTCAAATTTACTTGCGTGAGCGAGTTTGAAGTTTTAAATGCCTTGAGGAAAATAAAATCAAATGCCGTAGGGGATGACGGAATTTCGTTAAGGTTTGTAAAAATTATACTGCCATATATCCGCGGCCACCGTGGTGTGGAGGTAGTGTTGTCGGCCTACCACACCGAAGGTCCGGGTTCGAGCCCTGGTATAGGTTACATCAAAAAGTAGTTTGAAAAAGTTTTTTCAAAACGGGGTCGCCCCTCGGCAGTGGTTTGGCAAACTCTCCGAGTGTATTTCTGCCATGAAAGGCTTCTCAGCAAAAATTCATCTGCTTTGTAGATGCCGTTCGGAGTCGGCGAAAAACCGTAGGTCCCGCCAATTTGTAGGAAAAATTTCAAAGCGGCACACCACAAATTGGAAGAGAAGCTCGGCGCAAAAATCTCCTAGGAGGTTAATGATATAACTGTTGTATATCGCGCCATATATATATATATATATATATATATCCTGGGTACTATTACTCATATCATGAATCATTGTTTTACAAGTTCGTGTTTTCCTTCAGAGTGGAAAAAAGCCATTATACGACCTATAGCGAAAAAAGTAAATGCAGATAGTCCTTGTGACTATCGACCAGTCAGTATGTTACCTGCTCTTTCGAAGGTATTTGAGTCGCTGATGGCCTCGCAAATTTCGTTTTTCTTACAGGATAAAGGTTTACTATCACCACTTCAGTCTGGATTTAGAGCACATCACAGTTGTTCCACCGCAATGGCAAAGATACTGGATGATATACGGGTACCATTTGATAATGGTGAACTAACCCTCCTTTGCCTTCTTGACTTCTCAAAAGCATTCGATTTGGTAAATCATAATCTTTTATGTGAAAAGCTAAGACATTTCTTTGGGTTCTCGGACTGCTCAGTCAGGTTGATGTTTAGCTATCTCGTGGGGCGATCACAGAAGGTTAGAATTGGAAATCTTTCCTCTCTTGAATGTCCTATTTCCTCTGGTGTCCCACAAGGATCTGTGCTTGGCCCGTTATTGTTTAGTATGTTTGTCAATGATGTATTTACTGTATGTAGATATGTGAATGTACATGCGTATGCTGATGATGTACAGCTCTACCTATCCAGTCGCATTGGTCTTGTCGAGGATTTGTGCTTTAGGATCAATAGTGATTTGTGTGCTATATCCATGTGGGCTCGCGATAACTGTCTGTGCTTAAATTCTGCAAAGTCTTTTGTTCTTCCTATCAGTAACAGTGTGATTAATCTTAGCGATATTCCTCAACTTTTTATTGGTGGCAGTGCTCTATCCGTTACTGAGAAGATAAAGAATCTTGGATTTATCATAAATTCTAAATTGAACTGCCGTGATCATGTAAATAAAGTTGTGTGCAATGTATATGCGGTATTACGTCGTCTCTGGCTTTCTGCATCGTTTACACCGCAAGAAACCAGATTAAAATTAGCCAAGCAGCTTATTGTCCCACTTATTACGTATTCTGAAATTGTCTACAGCAACTTTGACTCGATATCGTCGCATAAAATTAATGTTGTATTTAACAATGTCACTCGCTATGTATATGGATTAAAAAAGTTCGACCACATTTCCTTGTGGAGGAGTAAAGTTTTGGACTGCAACATTGAGAACTATCTTGCCGCAAGGAACTGCATTTTCTTATACAAATTAATGCAGACGCAAACCCCAAAGTATCTTTATGAGAAGCTACAACATTCTAAGTCCAGTAGGCATTATAGTTTAATTGTTCCTAGATACACTTATTTGACATCATCTAGAATGTTTTTCATTAACGCTGTGAGACTCTGGAACTCGATCCCAAATTCGTTAAAAGGTGGATTAAATGTTAGAAACTACAAAGCGGAACTATACAGCTATTTTGGTAATATGTAATGCTACAAGTTGTCAATATTTTAAATCTTTCTTTTTTTTTCTTTTCTTTTTTATTTCTTTTCTTTTTATCATTGTTCTTTTCCTATTTCCTTCTATACTGTATTCTTGTTTCCTTACTATTCTCTTACAAATACTTTATTTTTGTTTTTTGATAGTTCTAAAGTATTGTTAAGTTTTAAACATTGTTTTGTAAAACTACTGATGCACTGTGAAAAGACATAGTCTTATAAGTGTAACGAATTGTACCCTAACAAATAAATAAATAAATAAATAAAATCGGGCTGTACATGTAAGACTTCTAGGCCTTTTATAGTACATCAATGGTTGGATGATTACATTTCAATTCTTATAAACATAAATAACTAAGATCTTAATATAATTAACTTAAAAATTATGCAAATAAATTAGCAACAGAAGGAAAAGAAGGAAGGAGAAAGAGAGAGACAAAGGCAGTAAAGATTGAAGAAAAGACATGTGTTACATTAACATTCATCATATAGAATCAAAGTAGCTATGTATTACCACCTTATAGTTTGTCCCATTTATTGACGCTTTGATAGATTCTGGAATGGAATTCCAAAGTCTCACAGCATTGACAAAGAACAGTCTAGACGATGACAAGTACGAATATTTAGGGAGAACCAGGCTACGAACTCTACTCGATCTTGTTAACTGCAATTTCTTATAGAGGTATCCCAGACTCTTTAGTTCAATAAGCTTATATAAGAATATAACATTTCTAGCTGCAAGGTAATGGAAAATGTTGCACCCAAGAATTTTATCTTTCCATAAAGTAATGTGGTCATATCTTTTGAGACCATAGACGTATCGTGTAACATTATTAAAAGCCACTTCTATCTTGTGTGATGAACTTGAGTCAAGTTTGCTGTATACAAGCTCAAAATAAGTTATTTGCGGAACTATTAGTTGAATGGCAAGTTGTTTTCGTATTTCTAGAGGTGTAAAAGATGCAGACAGACTCAACCCACGCAAAATCACATAAACATTACTAACAACTTTGTTGACATGGTCAGCACAGCTCAACGTAGAGTTAACTATAAAACCTAAGTTTTTTACTTTATTTGTAAACTTGAGGGCACTGCCACCAATGAGGAGCTCAGGGATATCTTCAACATATATCACACAATTACTTATGGGTAACACAAAAGATTTGGGCACATTTAGACATAGGCAATTTCTATGAGCCCAGTCGGAAATTGCTGATAGATCGCTATTAATTTTAAACACAGGTCCTCGATCAGCCCTATTCGACTGGACAGATACAATTGATTATCATCAGCATAGGCATGGATATTTACAAACTGACACACAGAGAATACATCATTGACAAAAAGACTGAACAAAAGAGGACCAAGGATAGACCCCTGTGGCACACCATATGCTACAGTGCTAGGGACGGAAAACGTATTCTTACCCTTCACCTTTTGGGTTATGCCTGATAGGTAGCTAGCCATACGCTTAGCAGCGCTGTCCGAAAATCAAAAAATGTGCTTAAGCTTTTCGCAGAGTAAATCATGATTTACCAAATCAAAGGCTTTAGAAAAGTCTAAAAGGCAAAGAAGGGTTATATCGCCTTTATCAAATTGTATCCTTATGTCGTCAAGTATTTTCAACATAGCCGTAGAGCAACTATGCTTTGGCCTAAAGCCAGACTGAAAAGGTGATAACATATTATGGTGTTGAATAAATAAAGAAATTTGTGTTGCCATTATAGACTCACACACTTTGGAAAAAGCTGGTAAAATGCTAATTGGCCTGTAATCACTGGGGTTGGAGGGCATATTATTTTTGGCGATGGGAATAATTACCGCTTTTTTCCACTCAGAAGGAAAACTCGCAGTTGTAAAGCAATGATTTATGATATGCGTAAGAGTTCCCAAAATATAAGGCAACACAAGCTTCACAAATTTGAACGATATGCCATCTTCACCGATAGCGTTTGATTTGATACTCATAATACCCTTTAACACTCTTCGAATCTTACATTTTCAGCTAGGTGGCTTAGAAAGTTTTGAGCTGGAGGAATGCTGCTGTTGTGGCTGGAACTTGTAAAATATGCGTTTAGTGCATTCGGGTCAATTTCACAGTCAGACCTATATTTCCCCTAGACCCTCAAGTTTTTTAGATTTCGCCATAGTATTTTGGTTTGTAGAGAAGGATTTAACCTGGTCTTGAAATAACGCCGTTTTGAACGCCTTGTAATGGCACAGGCATTATTTCGGGCTATTCTGTAGGCAAACCAGGCAGCTTCAGTATTAATTCTTTTGCATTTTGCATACAATCTATTGCGAACTTTTATTGCAGATCGGACTTCACTATTGTACCAGGGACATGAGCTATTTAAAGAACGGACAGTACGAAGAGGGGCATGGTCATTTAACATTTTAATAAGTGTATCATTCAGAAAAGTGAGCTTTTCGTCAACACTCTCAACGTACCAACAATCATCCCAGTTAACATTAGACATTTACTGACTTAAAATTACGATACATAAACGTCACAATGTCGACAGGATGATTCAAGACAACGTCTACAGTACAGAAAATTAAATCATGGTCACTTATAAAACTCATTTGATCAAATTTAATAACATGATCCAAACTCGCCGTTATAAAAAGGTCTAAAAGGCTAAAGTTAGAGTTGTTGGCGAATCTAGTGGGAACACAGTTATTGACTATTGCGAGGCCAGCAGTGGAAAGATGGTCAAACAGCTTAACAGCGCAAGAATCATGCACAAGAATATTAACATTGAAGTCACCACAAATAACATAACGTTCATAGTCAATTAAAAACATTGACAACTCGGAAAAAAACGAATCCAACACAAAACATCTATGAGGGTTATACACGCAGGACACAAGAACTTTAGTTGTATTATCGGACACTTCGGCGATAATAAACTCAGTGTCGGAGTTGGTTGATACTGCTAATTTTTTGATTTTTAAACCGGATCTGCAATATATTGCTACACCGCCACCTCTCTTATTTTCCCGATCATGCCTAAGAAGATTGTAATTAGGGATGCTATAGTATAGATCAGAGGTATTGGAAGGGAACCAAGTCTCTGATACACAGATAACATCGACATCTGATTCGCCGAAAATATCCCTAATGTAGTCCAGCTTGTCACTACTAAGGCTACGCGCGTTAAAATGTACAATATGAAGCCCATTTCGTGCCTTGCAGAAAATATTAACTAAGGCTTTATGATTTTCGTCTTTGCTGGAGACTGAATTCCTACAGGGGTTTAAGTCAACCATGATGGACAAAAACCACAAAGTGCATTAACACACAGATCACCTTAAAACAAATATGAATGCATATAATTAAAATAAATGAAAAAATACAGGAGAGTTCAGATTTAAATGAAGGTAGAGAAGCGTAAGAATAGCGAAGTAAAATTAAAAAACGATTGGAGAGAGTTGGAAATGAGAAGAGGGAAAAACACATTACAATCAAATTAGTTATTAGTGTATAATATATTATAGTATGACACAAGGGCAAAGCGAGCATTTTGCTTACAAAATTTACTACATTACTTGTTGTTGCGTGTTCGTGCTAATAAGAGCATTGATCGCCGATCGGGTAGTAACAATTGTGGCATCTTCTTTAGGTTTTATCCGCATATGGATTTTCCCACGCAGAGAAAATGCTGATACCAACTTTTTATTCCTCTTAAGCTCACAGGCGTACGACATAACGTCACGTAAGGATTTAGGGAGACTCTCGTTCACATATATAGCCCCGTAACCCGGCAAGCCGATGTCAGATACAGCCAGTGATCTCGTACTTTTTTTACGGAAAATTGCCAAGGATTTTAGGAGCTGATTGCGATCATACTCAGACTGAAATTTAGCAATAATGGGATTGGCTTTGCATTGATGCTTGCATGTGTACTATCCTTAGATTTATCTATAGTATTTCTTAGCCGGAAGACATTTCGAATTGGTGGAGGTTTGTGTTTCGCTACAGCACAAATCCTAGAAAAAAGGTCAGGCAAACAGTCATCATCATCTTGAGGTATGCCATTAATGATAACATCGGTAGCAACGGCATTACTTTCGAGAGCACTGAGCTGTGATTGGGTAGCAATAAGTTCGCGACGAAGTGAATGAACTTCAGCGATCCTGATATGAATCCGGTACGCTCCGGTACTCCCTTGCGGTACTGCCCGACTGTCGTGGAAGCGATTTGGTATGACCAGTGCAACCTTCTAGGTCATGTCATCCCTCCTTTCGAAAGGAAAGAGAAGATGGGTAATGAGAGGTGAGAGGCATCATGTCCGTAGATCAACCATCGAGTTGCACATCATTACCTCTGTGCATATTGGTCGCCTCTTACGACCGGTATGCCTACCGCGGGCATATTCTAAGCCCCAACCAGCAGGGGCTTATTCAAACCGTCGGATACAGCAGGTGTGGGGGTGAGGGGTGTCCGGCCGGTATCACGGCTATTTCTGGTTATTGGTGGCGACATTATATTTATTTAAATATGCAGATATGTAGGTGAAAAGAAAAAGCTGGTAACTTCGATGGAAACAGGAACAATAGTTTATTTGTGCACGCCGCAAAAACACGCCTTACTCTCTCGACATTCAACACAATGTAATTGAAGTGGGAAATTTAGCTTGAGTGTTCGCTGGGAGAAACCAAAAACAAAGACACAAACCACAAAGTGTCAGGTGCGGTACAGTACTAACACAAAGCTTGAGGCGGTTATTGGTGTTGCTGTATAAGTGATGATGTTGTTGTTTGCGTAGAACAGCTGAGACTTCCAAATTATGCCGGCAAACAAGTGTATTGAGTGCGAATGACTTACTTTGACTTTAATGGTAAAAACCGCAGGAAGGTGAAATTTCCAATGCTTTCAATGTTTTGTCGATCTCACACATCGTACTTCACACTAGCAAGTCTCAAACAATTAATTATATCTTTTATTTCAATCAAATTTTTAATTTACACAGCGGAGCACAGATTTATTGTTGGCACACGTCAAGAGTTGCCAGATAATTTTTGCGCCGAAAGCGAACGCGTCCGAGAGAGTCAATCGGTCGCTGCTCGCCATGCTGCGGTCGTATGTTGATAGCTCCGACCAAAGCACCTGGGATCGTCATATATCGATGGCGGGATTTTGCGTTGACGAGCGCGGTATATGAGGCCATCAAGATCGCGCCATATAGAGCGGTGTTTGGACAGTCGATGGCACAGCACGGGAGTACCTATGGTCTCTGGAGGCGACTCGACACGTTGAGGGACAGTGACCTGGAAGTGTTTTATAAGGAAGACCGAGCGTTGCTGATACGGCAGAAGCTGATCAAAAACTTAGAGGAAGCGTACAAAAAGGGACAACAGACATACAACACCAGAGCTCGACCCGTGAGATATCGAGAAGGCGAGATCGTGTATCGGCGCAATTTTAAATTGAGTAATGCTGCGGAAGGTTTCAATGCCAAGCTTGCCCAGAAGTATCTTCGCTCCATGGTGTTGACCGCCAAAGGAAACGCGCTCTACGAGATCGGAGATTCAGCGGGACGCTCGGATCTACGTCAATAAGGGAACACGACCAAGGGTGACCAGCTTCTCGAACGCCCAGCCAAACCGGGTTTGGCCACAGCGCTCTCCCTGTTGCGGTAATCCTGTACGCTCATACCTACACACGATCTGGCAGCTCGTTTTTCAAACGTTTCCGTGCCACGTCAGCAAAACGTCAGACCAACTGCAGCTACATCTGAAAAATTCTGACTTCCGGCGTCCTTTTTATCACCGGCAGCCGAGGGGAGTAGCAGCAGTTTCTTTTATCCTGAAATTCCACGGTCATCCAGAAGTGGAGAAACGAGTAAACGGGGTAAATGGTACCTAACTACCCCAATAATCCACAACCAGCGAATTTTTAGCGGATTGGTAAGATTTTAATAGTAAGACTGAGGGAATTCATGTTAACCACCACCGGTATCTCCAGGTTCACATAGGCAGCGCCACCGGGTCGCCAACAGATCGAATACCGCAAGGGAGCACCCCATCATACTCAGGGGCATCATAATTATTTGGAGTCACCAACAAAAAGGAAAAAAACCCTGCACCAAAATACGAGGCCTTCAGTGTTGCCAAAAGAATTATTGTAAGAGATAATAGGGAAATAGTCCCAATTCCAAACAATACTACCATCGGCTGCCAGGTAAGAGTTTAGATCACCTTCCACCCCAACGCCCACCACCTCCAGAAAGTGTTTTTACGATATGGGTATCAAATGAAAGGTATTAATGAGTGTTCTAACATGGAGTGGTTTTGAGTCCCATACGGGGTCCCGTTTCCGTGATATTGACCCAAATGTGGACCAGGGGTGACTCCAGAAAGTGTTTGTACGATATGGGTATCAAATGAAAGGTATTGATGAGTGTTCTAACATGGAGTGGTTTTGAGTCCCATATGGGGTCCCGTTTCTGAGATATTGACCCAAATGTGGACCAGGGGTGACTCCAGAAAGTGTTTGTACGATATGGGTATCAAATGAGAGGTATTGATGAGCGTTCTAACATGGAGTGGTTTTGAGTCCCATAATTGGGTCCCGTTTCTGAGATTTTGACCCAAATGTGGACCAGGGGTGACTCCAGAAAGTGTTTGTACGATATGGGTATCAAATGAAAGGTGTTGACGAGCGCTTGAACATGGTGTAGTTATTAGTCCCATATAAGACCCCGTATTCGAGGTATTTCATAAAATATGGACCAGGTGTGACCCCAGACGGGTTTTCTACAATATGGGTATCAAATAAAAGGTGTTGATGAGTGTTTAAAAAAGAGGTGATTTTCAGGACCCTATGCTACCCCGCTTATGAAATATCCAAAAATGAGGAAAAGGGGTGACCCTTGTATAATATACAAATAAGTCGGAAAGCAGGAAAATAGTGGAAGTCATTTTTCACATAGGTACATCGCCATTAATTTTATGTGACATTTTTTCTTATGCGCACGTTCTTTCAAACTCAAAATTAAAACCGGTATTGTGTTCACTGTTAAATTGAAGTTGAAGTTTCCTAACAGATCAATTGGAAACCATCAAAACAATCATGCGTATTGTGCAAGTTAACACAGCAGTAGAGGTATACCAGCATTAAGTGTAAATATTGTATGTATGCCTGTGTTTTGGTGTATCTCTACTGCTGTATTAAAAAATTGTCGTACTTTACAAAAAGATCAAAAATTGTCGTATTAAACAAAAAGATCAAAATTATATTTCTTTGGAAATGGAATAAAAACTTGCAAAATTTTTTTAAGGTGGTAAGTTGAATTGTGTAAAGGTAATCGTTTACGTGGGGTACCGAGCGCTAATACACAACCAAAAATGTTGAGATATGTATCAGGAGACGCGCTTTGGCCCCAGGAGCATGAATATAACTCCGCTGAACCAATATTTTTAGTAGTTTGCGAGATATTTGCAGTTAAAGGTCAGAATTTTCTGTCATTTTCATGTGGTTGTTGTAATCACATTACCCTGTGAGAAAAGAGTGGCACGCGGAAGGACATCACAGTGGCGGCAGCCACGGCTATGGCAACCACCCGGAGTTGGAATGGCGTAGCCCATTGTTATTTTTTGAAGCGCGGCCAAAGGCCGCCTACGCTGTAAGGTTTTCTGCACATAAAAAACATGGATCGGGCCCTTAAACCCCGGCCATTTTTCGGTTTTTCGCAAATATTTTTCAAAATAATGAAAATATTGGCTGAGCGGAATTATATTCATGCTCCTGGGACGGAAACGCGTCTTTTGATACCTCTCCCGACATTTTTGGACGCGTATTAGCGCTCGGTACCCCACGTAAACGATTACCTGTGTAAATTATAAGGATCGTGCATTTGAGGTTAAATTCACCAGTCTGCCCATAGTGCAAAATGCCTAGAGGGCGACGTACGAGCATCGGCCGTCGCACAAGGCATGCAAGCCAGCAACAAGTGTATTCCTAGAACTTAACCGAAGAGAGAGAAACTATCCGATTGAGACAACGCGCGAGCACTCGAAGATCCTTGGCATCATACAATCGGTTGGCATTCCAATATGATCCCACTACGAACTACAGTGATGATGAATTGGACCAATGACGACTGTATGCCGATATTACAATTCGTTAAAGTTCAAAAGAGAAACGGATGGATTGTGCTGCGCAAATGGAAAAGTCAAACTAGATCCATTACTTACACCACCACAGCCACTGAAACAATTGTTGGATGGAAGTGATCCTGATTCCAACCATTTTCTTGAACACATAGTTGAATACAATAACCGCTTTCGCATGACTTCGAGAAGGCGGATTTATGCCGACTTGCAAGGTAAAAGATACAACACACACAACCAATCAATTACACCAACACAATCAATTGTGTTTAAGCGACATACATACATAAGCTACGGTTATTTCATTCGTTTATTTTATTTGCATTGCATGCTATTGTAATTCGCAATCAGCTTATAAAATATTTCGAAGATATAGTTTATATTTTGGAAAACCAAGGTGTGGTTTTTCATACCGAAAATGAGGAAGCCAATCCCGCCATGCCTCAGAGCCAACAGTGCTCGCCACCAATAATACATATAGGGTGTCACAGGTGTCCCTCACCTTTTTTTTTATTTTCGGACAGCGCTGCTAAGCTTATGGCTAGCTACCTATCAGGCAGAACCCAAAAGGTGAAGGGTAAGAATACGTCTCCCGTCCCTAGCACTGTAGCATCTGGTGTGCCACAGGGGTCTATCCTTGGTCCTCTTTTGCTCAGTCTTTTTGTCAGTGATGTATTCTCTGTGTGTCAGTTTGTAAATATCCATGACTATGCTGATGATATTCAATTGTGTCTGTCCAGTCGAATAGGGCTGATCGAGGACCTGTGTTTCAAAATTAATAGCGATCTATCAGCAATTTCCGACTGGGCTCATAGAAATTGCCTATGTCTAAAAGTGGCCAAATCTTTTGTGTTACCCATAAGTAATTGTGTGATATATGTTGAAGATATCCCTGAGCTCCTCATTGGTGGCAGTGCCCTCAAGTTTACAAATAAAGTAAAAAACTTAGGTTTTATAGTTAACTCTACGTTGAGCTGTGCTGACCATGTCAACAAAGTTGTTAGTAATGTTTATGTGATTTTGCGTGGGTTGAGTCTGTCTGCATCTTTTACACCTCTAGAAATACGAAAACAACTTGCCATTCAACTAATAGTTCCGCAAATAACTTATTTTGAGCTTGTATACAGCAGACTTGACTCAAGTTCATCACACAAGATAGAAGTGGCTTTTAATAATGTTACACGATACGTCTATGGTCTCAAAAGATATGACCACATTACTTTATGGAAAGATAAAATTCTTGGGTGCAACATTTTCCATTACCTTGCAGCTAGAAATGTTATATTCTTATATAAGCTTATTGAACTAAAGAGTCTGGGATACCTCTATAAGAAATTGCAGTTAACAAGATCGAGTAGAGTTCGTAGCCTGGTTCTCCCTAAATATTCCTACTTGTCATCGTCTAGACTGTTGTTTGTCAATGCTGTGAGACTTTGGAATTCCATTCCAGAATCTATCAAAGCGTCAATAAATGGGACAAACTACAAGGTGTTAATACATAGCTACTTTGATTCTATATGATGAATGTTAATGTAACACATGTCTTTTCTTCAATCTTTACTGCCTTTGTCTCTCTCTTTCTCCTTCCTTCTTTTCCTTCTGTTGTTAATTTATTTGCATAATTGAAATTTGGCGGCCACCGTGGTGTGGAGGTAGTGTTGCCGGCCTACCACACCGAAGGTCCGGGTTCGAGCCCTGGTACAGGTTACATCAAAGTGGTTTGAAAAAGTTTTTTCAAAACGGGGTCGCCCCTCGGCAGTGGTTTGGCAAACTCTCCGAGTGTATTTCTGCCATGAAAGGCTTCTCAGCAAAAATTCATCTGCTTTGTAGATGCCGTTCGGAGTCGGCGAAAAGCCGTAGGTCCCGCCAACCATTGATGTACTATAAAAGGCCTAGAAGGCTTACATGTACAGCCCGATTTTATATTTTAAATAAATTGAATTGAAATTTAATTGAAATAGTGTGCTGTTTTGACATGCTCCACCCCATACGATCCAGGAACCCTGGGAAAGCGTCCGCGACAAACAGTCTCCCATTATCGGAATGCATGGTCTCCTGGACGCCGAAAACGTGGAATATGTCGTTTTCGAGATACTTAACCACCTCTTGTGCGGAGGCCTGTTTCATCGGTTTGAAAAAAATGAACTTTGTTAGATGATCTAAACCTACAAATATGGCCGTGTTTCCTAATCGCGTGCTCGAGAGGGTCCGCAAAAATCTATGTAGAGACGCTGAAAAGGTTGTTCGGTTTGGAAGCGATCTACCATTGGTGGTCCCGAACACACATTTGGTGCCTTGGAACATTTACATATCTCACACCTCGCGACGAAATCTTGGACTGATACTACCATACCTGGCCAGAAGAACTTGGTCCTCAACCTAATCAAAGTTTTTGCTATACCGCCATGGCCAGATGCCTGGTCATCGTGTGCCTGTTCCAGCTGACCTTTCCGTACTCCGTTCGGGACCCATACCCCCCAAGCAGTCATGGGAGCAGCAACCGATACGAAGTTCGTTATAAAGCTCCTATACCATCCAGACATGCCCAGAAATATCCGTAATTGTCTTATTGTAGTTGGAACTGGAAACTCGACAATGGACTGCACTTTCTCGGGATCGGTTTTGAGCTCTCCCTGTCCTACGATAAACCCTAGGTAATTAAGCTCCTTCTGACAAAACTTTGACATGTTCAAATTAATGGTTAGACCGGCATTGGAAAGACACTCGGCTACCTCAGACAGGTGTACTAGGTGTGACTGGAAATCCGGGGAGCATACCAACAAATCGTCGATATATACGAATAAATTTTCTCTTAAGCGCGATGGTATAACTTTGTCCATTTGTGGCGCATTGCACAACCCGAACGGCATTACCTTGAACTGATAAAGTGACCGTTTTTTCTCTTGCTGACTGTTCGAGTGGTATTTGCCAAAAGGCGTCTTTAAGATCAATTCCCGATATGAAATGCGTATCTAGCAGCCGCGCTAAGATCCCTTCGATGTGGGGAATCGGATAGGCATCCTTTTTTGTGCTTCCTCATATCGACGCACACTCGCTTTTTCCCGGGCTTTTCCACCAGCACAATCGGTGAACTCCACGCACTGTTGCTTTCTTCTATTAGCTATTACGTCGAGTGGGGTAGTGACGCTGCTTGATCGGTATGGTTTCATCCGTTACCTCTATGACGTGCTCAACGAGATGGGTTCTCCCAAGTCCCAGATAAGCTGATGATGGGAACAGATTCTTCACCCTTTCTAACTCTCGGAAATGTATGGGTGACAGCTCCAGCTGGCCTTGTGTATCCAGTTCGGAGATTACCATCTGTCCGAAGGCATCCCAAAAATCTATGCCTAGGTATAGCTCTTGCTTCAGGCTTGGTACGAGATAAAACATCATGGGTTTTGTTTTGCCTCTCCAAGTCACGTTCACTTGCCTGTCACCGCTTGAGCTTTCCCGTTGGCTGTTTTCAATAGTTCATTTAACCTGCGTAGCTTTCCGCCCAATTTTTCCTCCCAAGCACGCGCCACTGACCCCAGACAACTAATAGTAGCTCCACTATCCAGCCCTGTACCTGAACTCCCTCGATCTCTATCTGAGTGTACGGCCGTTTGTCCATGGCGTTCCGAATAACCGTTTCTTCGATCGTTCGCGCCTCTCTTCCTCGCTACCGGGTGCGCTTGCGCAACTTAACTATTCTTTGCCACTCCCCGCTTGGCTTCCTCACCTCGTTCGCTTCCATAATTCCTGCACGCTTGCTCCGAGCGCCACCGATGTGCCAACAATTCTTTTATCCCAAAAATCTATGCCTAGGTATAGCTCTTGCTTCAGGCTTGGTACGAGATAAAACATCAATACAATGTTGATACATTACAGGAATTCGTTCGAAATAATGTGCCGTTGCTGAATGAACAGCAAAAACATGTATACGAAATATTAATGCAAGCGGTGGATAATAATACTGGTGGTCAACTGGACGCACCCGGAGGAACAGGGAAAACATTTGTTCTTTCATCGATTTTGGCCACTGTTCGATCAAGATGTGACATAGCTTTGGCGTTAGCATCATCTGGAATTGTGGCGACTCTTCTAGATGGCGGTCGTACTGCACATTCTGCGCTTAAGTTGCCGCTCAATTTAAACATAATTGATACTCCAACATGCAATATATCCCGATCCAGTGCAATGGGAAAATGCAATGCAAGCTCATTGTTTGGGATGAGTGCACAATGGCAAATAAGAAATCACTTGAAGCACTTAACTTCACACTGAAGGATCTTCGGCGAAATAGCAACATCTTTGGCGCCTTGATGATATTGTTGGCAGGCGATTTCAGGCAAACGTTGCCAGTAATTCCTAGCGTAACGCCTGCAGATGAATTGAATGCTTGCCTGAAGGCATAACCTTTGTGGTATAACGTAAAAACCTTAGCGTTAACTACTAATATGAGAGTTCAACTTCAAAATGATCAAAGTGCAGCACAATTTTCAAAACAATTGTTAGCTGCTGGAAATGGAAAAGTCCCAGTTGATGCGACAACTGGATTAATGACTCTTACCAACGACTTTTGTTGATTTGTAGACTCTCAATTAGCTCTTATAGAAAATGTTTACACAAACATTAGTGAGACTTATCACAATTATGCTTGGTTATGTCAACGAGCAATTCTCTGCGCAAAGAATAGTGATGTACACGCACTGAATTTCGACATTCAATCAAAAATCGCTGGCGATTTAGTGACACACGTTGATCCGTTGATTCCATAACAAATCCCGATGATGTAATTAATTATCCAACGGAGTTTTTGAACTCTCTGGTGTTACCAGGATTTCCACCACATAACTTGCAACTCAAAGCTGGTTCAGTTATTATGATATTGCGTAATTTGAATCCACCGCGACTTTGCAAAGGTACTCGACTTGCGGTGAAAAGACTTATGCCGAATTTGATTGAGGCAATTATTATTTTTCACGGAAAGTACGCAGGCGAAAATGTATGTATTCCTCGAATACCAATGATTCTGACTGATCTTCCGTTTGACTTCAAACGATTGCAGTTTCCGGTTAACCTTGCGTTCGTAATGACAATTAATAAGTCGCAAGGTCCATCGCTTAGTGTTTGCGGGATAAATTTAGAAAATCATTGTTTTTCACATGGGCAGCTATACGTTGCGTTTTCACGAGTTGGGAAGCCATCCGCTTTGTTTGTATTAACGTCAGACAAAAAAACAAAAAATGTGGTTTACCAAAGAGCACTTCAATGAAACTTCAATTTACTTCGGATTCACTTAAATTTTTTACGTATACAAGTTCAAATAAATTATACTTAATTTGTAATCAAAGTGAAATCATTACTGTTGTGAAATAAAATAAAATTGTTCCTTTTCAAATATAACACAAAAATAAAATGTTTCTTCATTTTTTAATCCCCAAACGAAATATTAAAAAAAACGAACCCATCTGGTGGCGAAACGGAGTTCGCCGGGTCTGCTAGTTAAGTATTATTTATTTGAACTTATATACGTAAAAAATTAAAGTGAATCCAAAGTAAATTGAAGTTTCATTGAAGTGCTCTTTAGTAAACCACATTTTTTGTTTTTTTTGTCTGACGTTAATACAAACAAAGCGGGTGGCTTCCCAACTCGTGAACACGCAACGTATAGCTGCCCATGTGAAAAACAATGATTTTCTAAATTTATCCCGCAAACACTAAGCGATTGACCTTGCGACTTATTAGTTGTCATTGCGAACGAAAGGTTAACCGGAAATTGCAATCGTTTGAAGTCAAACGGAAGATCAGTCGGAATCATTGGTATTCGAGGAATACATACATTTTCGCCTGCGTACTTTCCGATAATAATAATTGCCTCAATCAAATTCGGCATAAGTCTTTTCACCGCAAGTCGAGTACCGTTGCAAAGTCGCGGTGGATTCAAATTACGCAATATCATAATAACTGAACCAACTTTGAGTTGCAAGTTATGTGGTGGAAATCCTGGTAACACCAGAGAGTTCAAAAACTCCGTTGGATAATTATTCACATCATCGGGATTTGTTATGGAATCAACGGATTTGTATGTCAGTAAATCAACAGCGATTTTTGATTGAATGTCGAAATTCAGTGCGTGTACATCACTATTCTTTGCGCAGAGAATTGCTCGTTGACTTAACCAAGCATAATTGTGATAATTCTCACTAATGTTTGGGAAAACATTTTCTATAAGAGCTAATTGAGAGTCTACAAATCTACAAAAGTCGTTGGTAAGAGTAATTAATCCAGTTGTCTCATCAACTGGGACTTTTCCATTTCCAACAGCTAACAATTGTTTTGAAAATTGTGCAGCACTTTGATCATTTTGAAGTTGAACTCTCATACCTATTAGTAGTTAACGCTAAGGTTTTTACATTATTCCACAAAGGTGATGCCTTCAGGCAAGCATTCAATTCATCTGCAGGCGTTCCGCTAGGAATTAGTGGCAACGTTTGCCTGAAATCGCCTGCCAACAATATCATCAAGCCGCCAAAGATGTTTTTATTTCGCCGAAGATCCTTCAGTGTGAAGTTAAGTGCTTCAAGTGATTTCTTATTTGCCATTGTGCACTCATCCCAAACAATGAGCTTGCATTGCATTTTCCCATTGCACTGGATCGGGATATATTGCATGTTGGAGTATCAATTATGTTTAAATTTAGCGGCAACTTAAGCGCAGAATGTGCAGTACGACCGCCATCCAGAAGAGTCGCCGCAATTCCAGATGATGCTAACGCCAAAGCTATGTCACATCTTGATCGAACAGTGGCCAAAATCGATGAAAGAACAAATGTTTTCCCTGTTCCTCCGGGTGCGTCCAGGAAGAATAGACCACCAGTATTATTGTCCACCGCTTGCATTAATATTTCGTATACATGTTTTTGCTGTTCATTCAGCAACGGCACATTATTTCGAACGAATTTCTGTAATGTATCAACATTGTATTGCAGCTCTCGATTAAATTCATGGTTGAATCCATCGTGCATCGATCGATTTGGCGCAATCATTCCTACTTCAATCAGTAGCTTGTTTTCAATATTCAAGCATTGATCCTCAATCAGAATCAATCCTTCATTGTAGATTTCATCGGTTATTTGCATGTCGGGATTATTCGTTCGAATGCGCAAGCGATGCAAGATTTCTTCACATATGTCGTCTTTGTATTTGTTCCATAACTGAATTGGTTGTGAAGGGAAACATGTGGTGATGATTATTGCGAACAGCGTTCGTATTTGGTACGCATTTGATGAATCAACTGAATCCGCAAGTGTTAAATCCCAATGAGAATCGTTCTCCAGCAAACCCAATAGTTGACATGCTTCTCGATATGTTTCGCATTGGTGACACAGTTTTCAAATGCGCAAATGATTTTGGTCCACGTACATTTACCAACAGCAGTCGCAAATAAAAACATTCATAATTTGTAGGATGAACAGTATACATGCGACCTAGCGCATCAGTGGAAAACACCTGGGGCCAATCTGAAACTGGGGTTCCTTTTTTGCGACGTTGAAATTTCTTTGCTGATTGATTCCAAGTGTAATATTTGCGCATTTCAACGTACATCAGCGTTGCTGCGAATGGATCTGCTTCACACATTGCAAAGAAGCTGGTCAAAGTTGTCGATGGTGGTCTCTCAGCTCGTTGTGCCGCATTAGCCTCGGTGAAGTAAACTCTTTGTCCATTTTCCAAATGCACTGCTAAATGTACAACAGTGGGAGATCTTTCATGAATTTGAAATGACAATAATCGCCACAGTGCTTCATTAGTACTGACGTATCTGCCCATTAGGAAGTTGCTGATTTCGTCATTCGCATTTTCCGACGCAATACCAAACACAGCCATGTCGCTGACTTTTGTAACGTACTTGCACAAATATTTGACTGATTTTGCCGAATGAAAACTCTCAACGTTCACATGTGCATCGAAAATTCGTGATAGCAGCGGGCAATATGGTACAATGAATTCATTTCCGATCTCAATGGATTTAATGCACCGCACGGTCTATGCACCATCTGTGTCGTAACAATGTCGTGTAGATCAGTGACTGGATCTGGAATTTCAGCTGATATGATGTCATCCACTTCACTTGAAAGTAATTTGTTCAGCAACTAAATTAAGATATGAGCATGCGGTAGTCCACGCTTCTGCCATTCCACAGAGTACATGTAACAACGTGTGTCACCAAAAACTTGATACTTAGCAAGAACAGCAATCATAACCTTAAGTTTTTGCTGAAATACTTTGGCGATTATGTCATGGCGATCTTGCGGTTTTTGGCCCGGGTCCAACTCACGTTCAATTTCAGTCCACTTCGGATTGCATGTGAACGTAATAAATAAATCCGGAGTTCCATAATTTCGCACGTACGTCATAGCGTCTTGAGCGTATTCGTGCATGTGGCGTGGGCTTCCGATATAAGATGATGGGAGAATCGTCAGACGTCCAATATTCTGAACATGACCATCTGAATGAATAGCATCACGCAAGTGTATATAGTCCTCAGATCGTAGCTTTGCCTGATTGAATCGAATGAACGCTAAACGTTCGGCCTCGACTTTGACATACATGTCGACAGCGAATTGCTGGAATAGCCGACGGCACTTCAGAATGATATTGTCCTCATATGTATGAATCATCATACGATACGCATAGTAATTCATTTCGCTTAGATTTTTGTTCGTTGATACGCCTGAAAATGCAAAATTAAATGGATTGTTGATGGAAACCAATAACAGCAATAATTAGTGTGTTAATATTGCACCTGTAATTGGATCGACCATCTTAAACGTGATGTCGTATCCGTCTTGCCCTTGCCAATAAATTGTTGGATATTGTAACGCATCGTACAAACGATGTGTCTCGTTTACACGATGCGTGATATTGGTTCTTCGCTGAACGACAATGTCTCGTATAACAGGGCTCTCTGTTCTGTCCGAAGCACTAAACGCAATTCTTTACCTGCCACCCCTTGACCTTGTGGCGAGGGAGGTATCTGTTATCTCGGCTCTACGCATACGGGAAACGGGTATTTGGTCAAATGGAACTTGCCACCATTCTGGGTACAGGCGCCCCAGTCCCCATAGAAGCAGTCACTGACTACTGCACATCAAGGAACGTATTCCTCAAGAACTACACAGTGTTAATACCAACGCGACAAGACTGGGATAGTAGGCAGCATACCGTCCCGAACGCTGTGAACTTTTTTACCGATGGCTCTAAGCTTGACGGGAAGGTTGGAGCGGGCATCTTCTCACCGGATCTGGGGCTAGAAGTCTCTTTCCGCCTTCCGGATCACTGCAGTGTATACCAAGCGGAAATGCTGGCAATACACAGAGCCGTAAGCCATCTTGATACTATACCCCGTGATGGCAAACGGGTCTTCATTTTCTCACACAGCCAGGCTGCACTTAAGGCCCTGGGCTCATTCGTCGACAACTCAAAGTCGCTCACTGAATGCCGCAGATCTCTTAACGAGATGGCTCAGCACTTCAGTATCAACCTTATATGGGTACCTGGACACAGGGATATTGAGGGTAACTGCAGAGCGGACGAGCTGGCCAGGAGAGGCACCACCGATCGCATCCTTCCTGGAAATGATTCGGTAGGTATACCTATGGCCTCTTTCAAGCTCTGTGTGACCACGAGCACTATAAGATCTGCAAATGAAAAATGGTCGGGAATCTCAACTTGCGAGATATCCAGGCTAACCTGGCCCTCTTATGATAGAGGGCGCACTAGGGAGCTTCTTACCCACTGACAAGGGTTCTAACGGGGCACTGCCTAATTGGCACTCACGGTATCAGATTGGGGGCGACAACATTCGAGTACTGTCGCAGTTGTAGATGTATCGAGGAGGAGGAGAGTGTCCAGCACCTCCTGTGCCAGTGTCCTGCACTTGGCAGGCGGCGGTTAGCCTTTCTAGGGCAACCATTTCTAGTAGACCTCTCGGAAATCTCTAAATGTGAGGTCAAGGCTATAGCTAAATTCAATGTCGCCACGAAGTGGTTCGATCACCATGTATAGGCAAGGAATGGATTCGCTTGTTTTTCGAGTTCGTATAGGGTATCACAACGGGCCTACTGGTGGCCTAAGTGTCGGGCCGTTACCTTGTGGTTTCGGTCCTACCCTCGTAACCTAACCTAACCTAACCTAGTTGGATCGCCAACAATAATTGCAGCAACATCATCAACGGTGGGTGCATTGAATCTTCGCACATGTTCACCTGTTGGGGTACGATCCGCTCTTATGACAAATTTGTGTGTATCCGATAGCATTCGTTCCAATGCTGTTTTGAACATATTAACCAAAGCGTTATTATTGTGGAAAAATACTTTCAACTGTTCAATAATTCGTCTCTTTAACTGTTCTGTTCCCTGTATATTGCACCGCACATTCAGCTGATCCACCATCGACGAAATGAAATATATTTGCAGAAATTGATGCGGTTCATCTAGTGTTGGCACCATTGAACCATGCAAATGATATATTTGCCCTTGTATCTGTAACTGCCAACAGTCATTTGTTATTTATTGCAATTGAGTGTGTTGGTGTGATTGATTTGTTGTGTGTGTTGTATCTTTTACCTTGCAAGTCGGCATAAAGCCGCCTTCTCGAATGATATTAGCTCCTAATGAAGTCATGCGAAAGCGTTATTGTATTCAACTATGTGTTCAAGAAAATGGTTTGAATCAGGATCACTTCCATCCAACAATTATTTCAGTGGCTGTGGTGGTGTAAGTAATGGATCTAGTTTGACTTTTCCATTTGCGCAGCACAATCCATTCGTTTCTTTTTTGAACTGCAATATCGGCATACAGTCGTCATTGGTCCAATATCTAAATTTTCATCATCACTGTAGTTCGTAGTGGGATCATATTGGAATGCCAAGGATCGGTTAGTTTCTCTTCTTATATTTTGTCTCTCTTCGGTTAAGTTCTAGGAATACACTTGTTGCTTGCTTGCATGCCTTGTGCGACGGCCGATGCTCGTACGTCGCCCTCTAGGCATTTTGCACCAAGGCCGTAGCCAGGATTTCATTTGGGGGGGGATTAACTAAAAAAAAAAACATTTCAAATTCAAATTACATATGTACATATCTTTATTCAGGCTTTACAGTGATTATTTACATATAATACATACTTATACATCTTAAAAAATATATTAAAAAATCATAAAATAAAAAAACTAAAAATATTTAATTTATTATGTACATACATACATATGTTGATCTACACCTATAAATTGTTAAAAACACATATTATATGTACTATATATGTATTTATAAAATTAAATTTAATCGGCGAGCTTTTTTCGCAGCAAATATGTCAATAACTTCTTTTGTTGGCACATTTATACGGCGATGAACCGACATCAATGCCCAACCATTTAATCTTTCTGTGCTTGTTGAGTTTCTGAGGTACGTCTTTAACCTCTTCATAGTTGAAAAAGATCGCTCGGAAGAGCATGTAGTAACTGGCAAAGTCACCAAAATTTTTAAAAGAAAATGCACATTTGGAAATAAATCTTTATTGCATGCTTCAAGCGATTCTATTGCTGAATTAGGCGCCATTTTGTTTGCCAAAGCTGCAATTCAGACTTAGTGTAATTGTCTTTTAAAAAATTTTCATAAAATGAAAAGGTGTTTTCGTGAAATACTGTGCCAGCCTTTACACACTCTTTTGGTAGCAATTTGTAAAGTTGTGTCACTGTTACATTATGCTTTTCAAATCTTAGTTTTAATTGGTTAATGAAATCATCTAAAAGTGGAAGTAAAATGGTTATTCGGTAGTATTTTTTTGGATCTTTTTCAACTATGTTTGCGCGGTTTTGCTGTCGCCCAGTTATTCGAGGCAACGCTATTGTTTCACCCAGAAACTCAATCAAGTTCTCAGCATCTTTAAAAATATCTACGAACTCTGTTTCTGAGTTTGTACGCATATTTTTAAAATTGTTTATAATGAGATCGACGTGCTGTACAGCAGCCGCTGAGTCGCATGAAGTTGTTTGAAGAGTTTTGCATAATGGTAAGGTATATGTAAATATACAATTTAGGCAGCACAAGCTTATCAGGAACTCGCTAGTTGATATTGATCTTATAAAAGAAGATGCTTTTGATGAAGTATCGCAATCGCTATGACCACTTAATTCTTCTAATGCACCAACAATCGCTTTAAAAATCTCTTTAAACCTCAGCAGCCCATCATGGTTTTCAACCCATCGGGTCTCGCACATTGCAGTTAATGTTCTCCATTTTGTTTCTGGCATATTTTGTTTAATATATTCTGTTAAACAATTTGTTCGTTTGGCGGAGGATTTGAAAAAGAGCCCTATTGATTTTATAATTCCAATTGCATTTCTGATGGGTTGAATTTGGCATGAGTGACACAAAGCTAAATTTAGCGAATGAGAGCTGCAGTGCACATAGAGAGCTTCAGGATATTTTTCTCGGATTATTGCCTGCACACCATTCAAATTGCCTTTCATGCTTGCAGCACCATCGTAGCCTTGTCCAACTAAATAATTACAGTCAATTTGCATATTGTGTAAACTTTCCAGAATTGTTTGAGCTAAAGAAGCTCCTGTTGTGCTTTCAACAGTAACAAATGTAAGAAAATCTTCTCGTACGATATAAACATTGTTGTGGAGCTCGGTGTATCTTACACAGATGGACATTTGTTCCTGTCGTGATATATCCGTTGTTTCATCAGCCAGCAAGGAAAAACTCTTAGCATTATTAATAGCCGTCACCAGTTGTTTTTGAATTATTTTACCACAAACAGAAATCAATTTATTTTGTATAGTTGGACTATAATATGTAGCATTTAACTGCAAAGTTTCATCATGTTGCTTCAAATCTATATCGCCACATTTATGACGCATACGTAATGTAGCTCGGAAATTACCATCATTAATATCTGGTTCAGACTCATTGAATTTAATCCATCCGAAATCGCAAGTTCCTCTTAATAATAATTCTTGTCGTCCACACAGCTTAATGGTTTCAACAATGGAAACCAGTTTTTTCCTATTTTTGGCAATATTAGCGGATCGTGCGATGTCTAGTTGACTCCTTATGTCTATTTGTTTTTTTTTCATATACGCTTATAAAATTATCAGCAAATAATGTGCAGTCTTTATGATACTTGCTTTGCTCATGCCGCTTAAAATCCGCGTTCGCGTCTTTCCACTTGTTTAATGGTTTCACAACCAATAAGCTCAGTTTTTGGTGTGCACCCTTCCCAGCACATTCAGCTGCAAATAAAACGCAAATCTTGCACAAAGCACCTTCAGGCTTTTTTAAGGTGTAGACCAGCCAGGAGAATTGGTCGAACCATTTGTGCTGAAATTTCAAATGTCTTTTGTCGTCTGTGATTGGGAATTTGTAAGATTTCTCTGGTACCCAGGGCTTTTTCAATAACGCATATTTTAGTTCATCATCAATTTTTTCTTTTGAATTAGCATAAGATCCTAAATCCAATTTGTCAAGCGGGTTAAACGTAGTTTCGTCTCCAGAAGAACTGGTAGTGGCGGCGACAGGAATAATAGTAGTTGAGTTATCAGTAGACACTGATGAACACTGATCTGCTTCTGGTTCCTTAGCACTATCATCAATTTTTTGTTGTTTTTCCAAGTATTTGAAAAGTGTGTTGTTGCTTGAACGCTTCGACATCACAAAACTATTTAAAAAAAAATTTAGTATGCCTACGAATACAAACAACTTCTTTCTAACAACATAAGATTGCGCTTTACTTACCTAATCAATAAAATAAACTAAAACTTTTTATTTATTCAAGCACACTTAACAATATTATTAACCACATTAACTATAACGAACTTGCCACTGTTAAACGCACTTCAAAAGTGACAAAATTGATTAAATATATGATCATATTGTAATGAAAATTTCAAAGGTTGCTTAAACTTTTTGAAAGTTTCGAAAATTGTAAAGTAGTTAGCTAAATGCAAAAAATACCAACAACTATTTATGATGAAATTTTCAAAAGGTTGCTTAAACTTTTTGAAAGTTTCTGAAACCATTAAGTTTTTTTTTTAAAAAATATGCAAGGTAGTTATACAAAAAAAAATTCAAAGTAATAATGATTACCCTGTAGGGCATACATCACAATATGCGCGAAATAAGAACCGTTATTAAAATTTACAAAGAAGAAAATGGCAAAACAAACTTGCATGCTTAGTCGTCTTTCAAACACGGCAGCTTTTATTCGTAGTTTGTGGGATTCTATAAAGATTGTCGTTAGTTCAGTAGTAAAGAATATACATACATAGATACAAATAATAATTGAGACTAATAGCTGTATTCTGTAAGTCTGTCTCATCTCAAATCACTAAATTTGAGATTTTACATTAGAGAACATTTTTGTGGATTTCGCTGATTTCGGTAGTCTGTATGAAAAAATCACAAAAGGTCAACCTTTGATGCGTGGTAAAAACAGATTTGCATAAATCTGAAGTATAGCATTTCACAGCGCTCAAATAAATGGTGCAATAGCACAGGTAGTAAGTGTCTCGGGATACAACGTGAGCGGTGCAGGTTCGAACCCAGGATCGGGGGCAATTTATTATTTTTGTTTTTTCTTTTTTTTATTCATTAATTATTATTTTTTTAAATAAAGATAAATGATTTCAAACTTAAACATTGTTTTAACTTATTTAATTTTTAACCCTATATTTTCTTGTTTGTGACCTGCCTACAAACAGCTGACAAATGAGTGACTTTGTTTTGAGACTTGAGATGTGAGACAGCTTACTGAATACCAAATTGTCTCAAAATTGAAATTGACCACAAAATGCCTCTATTAGTGACTAGAGACAGCTTACAGAATTCGCCTATAACTTTTTACATAATTTCTATGCTTCTAAAAAATACAATTAAGCATATTTATATTATAAAAAAATTTTTTATCGCATTAATTTCGGGGGGGATTGATCCCTGCCATCCCCCCCTCCCCCTAGATACGGCCTTGTTTTGCACTATGGGCAGACTGGTGAATTTAACCTCAAATGCACGATTATTATAATTTACACAATTCAACTTACCACCTTAAAAAAAAATTTGCAAGTTTTTATTCCATTTCCAAAGAAATATAATTTTTGATCTTTTTGTTTAATACGACAATTTTTGATCTTTTTGTAAAGTACGACAATTTTTGATCTCTTTGGCATACATACAATATTTACACTTAAAGTTGGTATACCTCTACTGCTGTGTTAACTTGCACAATACGCATGAGCTTTTTGACTAAAAATTTCCAAGTTTTTTTATTGATTGTTTTGATGGTTTCCAATTGATCTGTTAGGAAACTTCAACTTTAATTTCACAGTGAACACAATACCGGTTTTAATTTTGAGTTTGAAAGAACGTGCGCATAAGAAAAAATGTCACATAAAATTAATGGCGATGTATGTGAAAAATGACCTCCATTATTTTCCTGCTTTCCGACTTATTTTTATATTATACCAGGGTCACCCCTGGTCCTCATTTTTGGGTATCTCGTAAGCGGGGTAGCATAGGGTCCTGAAAATCACCTCTTTTTAAACACTCCTCAACACCTTTTTTTCGACACACTTATCGTATAAACACCTTCTAAGGTAATACCTGGTCCACATTTTGGTAGATATATCGGAAAACGGGTCGCATAGGGTCTTGAAAACCATCTCTTTTTTAAATACACATCAATACCTTTTATTTGATACCCATATTGTAGAAAACCCATCTGGGCTCACACCTGGTCCATATTTTGGGAAATACCTCGAATACGGGGTCTTATATGGGACTAATAACTACACCATGTTCAAGCGCTCGTCAACACCTTTCATTTGATACACATATCGTACAAACAAATCCTGGAGTCACCCCTGGTCAACATTTAGGTCAATATCTCGGAAAACGGACCCCATATGGGACTCAAAACCACTCCATGTTAGAACACTCATCAATACCTTTCATTTGATACCCATTTCGTTCAAACACTTTCTGGAGTCACCCCTGGTCCACATTTGGGTCAATATCTCGGAAACGGGACCCCATATGGGACTCACAACCACTCCATTTTAGACAACTTATCAATACCTTTCATTTGATACCCATATCGTAAAAACACTTTCTGGAGTCACCCCTGGTCCACATTTTGTGGAATATCTCCAAAACCTTCCCGGTTTGTTCTACTTTTTTTGGCCATAAACCATGTCGGGCTCAATCAAAAACTACGTGCAATCGGTCGTTTAATTCGGTCCTGCCGTTCTGGAGTTACAGCGTCAGCAAGGAAAATAGGCTCCATTTTTATATATTGATTTCAATACATACGTTTTTAAACAATTATTTTTGACATGAGAGGGTGCATGTGGGTATAAGTGTATTCGTCACGGATGACCCTTAGCATATATTAGTAGTGGTATAAAACGGGAATCCGGGGCGACACTCACTCACATGTATGATCCCATTAATAACATTGGCATACCATAAAAAAAAATTAGTAACTATTTGACGACATAAATATTCCCAGATACACCATTGAATTAAAGGTGTGCAAATCGGGCTGAGCCCAATAGTATATATTCATTGTAAGATTGTATTAGGCCCTTGTTTTTGGTTTGACTCAGGAAGAGTACACATTTATAAGCCATTAATTTTTACAGTTCGAATGAAAACCGAACACCCTTCATATATTCGAAAACAATTTGTATATATAAGTATGTAAATATAAATACACTTTTTGATTTTTTGTATATAAGAAATATGTTGTTGTAGTTCAATCCAAAATGTAAGTGCTATTTTTCTTTCAGATGCGATGTAGACAGACGGACGAGACGATGACTGGGTGGGGCCAGATGTAGGGAGTTAGGCGGTTTGATTTTGGGGTCGGAAACCATTAATCGCCACAGCCGACCATGGAAGGGTGGGTGTACAGGCCTGGCCAATTACCATCTATTGCCATAAAGGGGGTTATAAGGGATGCGAACTACCCTAAGGTAAAGTGATAGTCAGGTATGAATTTTTTATGTATGGTGTGGCTGTCGGGCCTCGGGGCCAAAGATCCACCCCACAGTCCGGCGAGCTAGTTCGCGCAACACGCAAGCATACCTGCAAGGTCTCAGGGCATGCAACATGAGGGTGAAGTGGCACTACCTAGAAGGCCGTCACACCCGATAAGCCAGCAAGTAACAGAAATGGCGCCCAACGTGGGGTCCACAACTTAGTGGAGCCTTAAGCAATACATTTATTTTGGGGACAACATTGGGGTAGGTTCGCACCAGGGGTTATTAGTTCTCAGCTGGGGGGAATTCGGGGGATTATTTCAATTTCTAGACTTTCAATGGCAACTTTTTTTGAATTTTTAAATTTCTTCAACATCAGCAGCTTGACTCGGCTGCATATAGTCGGTCAATAGTGTTGATGTACGGGGGGTAGTGAATGGATTGAAGAGGTCTGTTAGCTTGTTTTGGCGGAGGTCAAGCTGGACATTAGTAGTGGTCTAGGAATCGTAGCCACGAGTAGCTCGTTTTGCCAAATGTTAGAATGGACCATAGTATTCGTGGAAAATTTCCGAGGGGGGGATTAAGTTGTATAGGTAGCTTAGTCGGCTAAGTTGGCGCCAGCTAATAGTATCTACAACTAGGGGGAATTGAGTTATTAGTTGGGACGGAAAACGGACGAAGTAGGGCGGACAGACATCGCATCAGAAAAAAGGAGAAACTATTTTGATTTGGATCTTCTTTAATTATACCTAGTAGTGCTTCGCACACAAGGTATATTAACTTCATTCGCCTAACGGTAGTATGTAACGGCATAAACGAATCGAGATAAATATTGACTTATATATATCAAAATGTTCAGGAGGAAAAGAAAAATTGATTAAGCCATGTCCGTCCGTCCGTCCGTCTGTAAACACGATAACTTGAGTATATCTTAAGATATCTCAATGAAATTTGGTATGTAGGTTCCTTTTCACTTATCTCCGAGCGCTATTGAAAATAGGCAAAATCGGTTAAAAGCCACGCCCTCTTTCTATATATATAATATTTTGGAAAATACAAAAAGAGTGATTATTCAGTACATAATACACCTATAAGGATAATATTTGGTGTGCACTTTAGCGTTAAGGCAACAAATACAAATTTGGAAATATTATTAATCATAAATCAAAAACCGCTCAAGATAGCAAAATAAAATTCAGCACACATATATATATTAATACAGGCAATATTTCGAAAAAAAATTAGCGAAATCGGGTTAGGTCCACGCCCAATTTTATACGAAAGATTTTGAAAAGGATCATAGATATATTGAATATGCTATAACTTTGCTTAAACTAGCTGTATATAATTTCTATTTCACCTCTGAAGTGTTCGTGGGCAAAGAAAGTCGAAAGCACAAAATTTATGGAAAATGGGCGTGGCCCCGCCCCTTTATGGGGGATTATTCCACAAAACTTTCCATGCCATAACTCCGGTAAAAATTGACTTATTGAAACGATATTTAGAGAAAGTGTTCAGCATATAAAGCTTACTCTTTGCTGTAAAAATAAACAAAATCGAAGAACGGACACGCCCACTTTTTGAACACAGTTCTAAAAAATTTCTTCGTAAACTTAAAATCGCGATATTTCAATAATTGTATAAGTTATATAAATAAGATTTTACACACATAATAAGCCTTTTAAGCAAAACTGAACTGTACAAAAATTTTGTGGATTTTGGTGAAGTAGGCGTAGTGCTTCGCACACAAGGTATATTAACTTCATTCGCCTAACGGTAGTATGTAACGGCATAAACGAATCGAGATAAATATTGACTTATATATATCAAAATGTTCAGGAGGAAAAGAGAAATTGATTGAGCCATGTCCGTCCGTCTGTAAACACGATAACTTGAGTAAATCTTGAGATATCTCAATGAAATTTGGTATGTAGGTTCCTTTTCACTTATCTCCGAGCGCTATTGAAAATAGGCAAAATCGGTTAAAAGCCAAGCCCTCTTTCTATATATATAATATTTTGGAAAATACAAAAAGAGTGATTATTCAGTACATAATACACCTATAAGGATAATATTTGGTGTGCACTTTAGCGTTAAGGCAACAAATACATTTTTGAAGAAATTTTTAAAAAGGGGCGTGGCACCGCCCACTTTTGATATAGTCAAATTTGGAAATATTGTTAATCATAAATCAAAAACCGCTCAAGATAGCAAAATAAAATTCAGCACACATATATATATTAATACAGGCAATATTTCGAAAAAAAATTATCATAGATATATTGAATATGCTATAACTTTGCTTAAACTAGCTGTATATAATTTCTATTTCACCTCTGAAGTGTCGAAAGAGAAAGTCGAAAACACAAAATTTATGGAAAATGGGCGTGGCCCCGCCCCTTTATGGGGGATTATTCAACAAAACTTTCCATGCCATAACTCCGGTAACAATTGACTTATTGAAACGATATTTAGAGAAAGAGTTCAGCATATAAAGCTTACTCTTTGCTGTAAAAATAAACAAAATCGGAGAACGGACAAGCCCACTTTTTGAACACAGTTCTAAGAAATTTCTTCGTAAACTTAAAATCGTATATTTCAATAATTGTATAAGTTATATAAATAAGATTTTACACACATAATAACCCTTTTAAGCAAAACTGAACTGTACAAAAATTTTGTGGATTTTGGTGAAGTAGGCGTGGCGCCGCCCACTTTTTAGCATAAAAGCTCTGCTATTTTCAAAAGCGATTGCTTGGAATTTCAAGAATGTATTTCAATGAAATTTTGTGAGAGGGTTCCCAATAGTATGTAGTATACTCCTGCCAAAAATTACGCAAATCGAATGACAAACAAGCAAGATTTACGGGCAAGTAGTTAACACTCTACTGCCTTTTTTTTATTAATTTTTTTTATTTTCATACCTTTCATGAACATGAGGAAAGGTATTTATATTTTGTTATTTAGTAATAATTTAATTTACCACTTACAACAGAAGTGTTTTTATCGAAAACAATCAGTTGCCTTTATAACAAATTTTCAGGTATGTATTAAAATAGACCTGAGTAAATTAGGATACCAAAACAGATCACTACTAGGTATTTAATGTTCGGTTGCACCCGAACTTAGACTTCCTTACTAGTTTTTTTTCTCAATTCTATCTTGGAATTGATTTGGGCCGGTTTTTTCTACAGACTTATTTACACGTATATAACCATGTATATAACCACGTATATTTCATTGATGCAGTATTTGTATTAAAGCACGGATATAAGTTAGATATATAAATTTTTTTTGGGGCTTTAAATTTTTTTGGAATATTCGGTGCATCTTATATTTGCATCGGCGATCGGGCGATCTATTTTTGGCATTGTAATTGGTGGTGTTATACATCGGTCAACCGGGGAATATACCGAACCAATATTGAATCTTTAGCGCAGCATAGCGCCTTCTTTACCACCTCCACGATCACATCCGGGTGTCAACAGTTGTTAGGTAAGCCGGATTCGTATTCCACGGTATATATTTTTTTGGTTATTTCAACCTAACTCCGCGACCTTCACTCTAACACGCTCTAAGTTCTACGACAAGTATATCGCGGTAAATGGCCTTAAGAGTGAGCTGAAGCTCACGTCCGACGCGGACTTGGACCAAGCGGAAATTAAGGATCAAATGTTACAGGACATGGGAGAGGGGACCCAACACTATGACAGGGTAGGCCATGACAACAGTGCCCACCAAAGCGAAGAGGCGCTAGGGCAAGGAGAAGTCGATGATGGTGCTCGGGTTTTGGCGTCGGAGACAAGAAAAGGTGAGGGCTGTGATGGACGATTACATAGCATGATCTGCTATAAATGTAACCAACCCAGTAGGCAGATATGCGACGATTGCCAACCGAAAAACCTGGAGGGTGGCGAGAAATCCGGGGAGTCTCGCCAACGCCATGTACCCCCGGAGAAGTAACAAATAACAGTGTCGATAGGTCAGGTCCAGAAGATCCAGACAAGACAGTGGTAACCGGACGGAACAGCATAGATGGTAGTAACAATAGAATCAACATTTTTACCAACAATCGAACGGAGACAGCACGCAGACTGGTCCCAAAGATAACCTTGTAGGAGAGACAAGCACGATACGAAGCACCGTGTAAAAGAATTGTTGGCACATCGGTGGCGCTCGGAGCAAGCGTTGCAGGAATTATGGAAGCGAACGCGGTGAGGAAGCCAAGCGGGGATTTGCAAAGAATAGTTAAGTTGCGCAAGCGCACCCGGTAGCGAGGAAGGGAGGCGCGAACGATCGAAGAAACGGTTATTCGGAACGCCATGGACAAGCGGCCGTACACTCAGATAAAGATCGAGGGAGTTCAGCTACAGGGCTGGATAGTGGAGCTTCTATTAGTTGTCTGGGGTCAGTGGCGCGTGCTTGGGAGGAAAAAGTTGGGCGGAAAGCTACGCAGGTTAAATGAACTATTGAAAACAGCCGACGGGAAAGCTCAAGCGGTGACAGGCAAGTGAACGTGACTTGGAGAGGCAAAACAAAACCCATGATGTTTTATCTCGTACCAAGCCTGAAGTAAGAGCTATACCTAGGCATAGATTTTTGGGATGCCTTCGACACAAGGCCAGCTGGAGCTGTCACCCATACATTTCCGAGAGTTAGAAAGGGTGAAGAATCTGTTCCCATCATCAGGTGATCTGGGACTTGGGAGAACCCATCTCGTTGAGCACGTCATAGAGGTAACGGATGAAACAATACCGATCAAGCAGCGTCACTACCCCACTCGACGTAATAGGTAATAGAAGAAAGCAACAGTGCGTGGAGTTCACCGATTGTGCTGGTGGAAAAGCCCGGGAAAAAGCGGGTGTGCGTCGATATGAGGAAGCACAAAAAAGGATGCCTATCCGATTCCCCACATCGAAGGGATCTTAGCGCGGCTGCGAGATACGCATTTCATATCGGGAATTGATCTTAAAGACGCCTTTTGGCAAATACCACTCGAACAGTCAGCAAGAGAAAAAACGGCGCTCACAGTCACTTTATCAGTTCAAGGTAATGCCGTTCGGGTTGTGCAATGCGCCACAAATGGACAAAGTTATACCATCGCGCTTAAGAGAAAATTTATTCGTATATATCGACGATTTGTTGGTATGCTCCCCGGATTTCCAGTCACACCTAGTACACCTGTCTGAGGTAGCCGAGTGTCTTTCCAATGCCGGTCTAACCATTAATTTGAACATGTCAAAGTTTTGTCAGAAGGAGCTAAAGTACCTAGGGTTTATCGTAGGACAGGGAGAGCTCAAAACCGATCCCGAGAAGGTGCAGTCCATTGTCGAGTTTCCAGTTCCAACTACAATAAGACAATTACGGATATTTCTGGGCATGTCTGGATGGTATAGGAGGTTTATAACAAACTTCGCATCGGTTGCTGCTCCCATGACGGCTTGGGGGGTATGGGTACCGAACGGAGTACGGAAAGGTCAGCTGGAACAGGCACACGGTGACCAGGCATCTGGGCATGGCGGTATAGCAAAAACTTTGATTAGGTTGAGGATCAAGTTCTTCTGGCCAGGTATGGTAGTATCAGTCCAAGATTTCGTCGCGAGGTGTGAGATATGTAAATGTTCCAAGGCACCAAATGTGTGTTCGGGACCACCAATGGTAGATCGCTTCCAAACCGAACGACCTTTTCAGCGTCTTAGGAAACACGGCCATATTTGTAGTTTTAGATCATCTAACAAAGTTCATTTTGTTCAAACCGATGCAACAGGCCTCCGCAGAAGAGGTGGTTAAGTATCTCGAAAACGACATATTCCACGTTTTCGGCGTCCAGGAGACCATGCATTCCGATAATGGGAGACTGTTTGTCGCGGACGCTTTCCCAAAGTTCCTGGGACCGTATGGGGTGGAGCATGTCAAACCAGCATACTATTTCAATTAAATTTGAATTCAATGTATTTAAAATATAAAATCGGGCTGTACATGTAAGACTTCTAGGCCTTTTATAGTACATCAATGGTTGGATGATTACATTTCAATTCTTATAAACTTAAATAACTAAGATCTTAATATAATTAACTTAAAAATTGTGCAAATAAATTAACAACAGAAGGAAAAGAAGGAATCAGAAAGAGAGACAAAGGCAGTAAAGATTGAAGAAAAGACATGTGTTACATTAACATTCATCATATAGAATCAAAATAGCTATGTATTACCACCTTGTAGTTTGTCCCAAGTATTGACGCTTTGATAGATTCTGGAATGGAATTCCAAAGTCTCACAGCATTGACAAAGAACAGTCTAGACGATGACAAGTAGGAATACTTAGGGAGAACCAGGCTACGAACTCTACTCGATCTTGTTAACTGCAATTTCTTATAGAGGTATCCCAGAATATTTAGTTCAATAAGCTTATATAAGAATATAACATTTCTAGCTGCAAGGTAATGGAAAATGTTGCACCCAAGAATTTTATCTTTCCATAAAGTAATGTGGACATATCTTTTGAGACCATAGACGTACAGTGTAACATTATTAAAAGCCACTTCTATCTTGTGTGATGAACTTGAGTCAAGTCTGCTGTATACAAGCTCAAAATAAGTTATTTGCGGAACTATTAGTTGAATGGCAAGTTGTTTTCGTATTTCTAGAGGTGTAAAAGATGCAGACAGACTCAACCCACGCAAAATCACATAAACATTACTAACAACTTTGTTGACATGGTCAGCACAGCTCAACGTAGAGTTAACTATAAAACCTAAGTTTTTTACTTTATTTGTAAACTTGAGGGCACTGCCACCAATGAGGAGCTCAGGGATATCTTCAACATATATCACACAATTACTTATGGGTAACACAAAAGATTTGGCCACATTTAGACATAGGCAATTTCTATGAGCCCAGTCGGAAATTGCTGATAGATCGCTATTAATTTTGAAACACAGGTCCTCGATCAGCCATATTCGACTGGACAGATACAATTGAATATCATCAGCATAAGCATGGATATTTACAAACTGACATACAGAGAATACATCATTGACAAAAAGACTGAACAAAAGAGGACCAAGGATAGACCCCTGTGGCACACCAGATGCTAGGGACGGGAGACGTATTCTTACCCTTCACCTTTTGGGTTCTGCCTGATAGGTAGCTAGCCATAAGCTTAGCAGCGCTGTCCGAAAATCAAAAAATGTGCTTAAGCTTTTCGCAGAGTAAATCATGATTTACCAAATCAAAGGCTGTAGAAAAGTCTAAAAGGCAAAGAAGGGTTATATCGCCTTTATCAAATTGTTTCCTTATGTCGTCAAGTATTTTCAACATGGCCGTAGAGCAACTATGCTTTGGCCTAAAGCCAGACTGAAAAGGTGATAACAAATTATGGTGTTGAATAAATAAAGAAATTTGTGTTGCCATTATAGACTCACACACTTTGGAAAAAGCTGGTAAAATGCTAATTGGCCTGTAATCACTGCGGTTGGAGGGCATATTATTTTTGGCGATGGGAATAATTACCGCTTTTTTCCACTCAGAAGGAAAACTCGCAGTTGTAAAGCAATGATTATTGATATGCATAAGAGTTCCCAAAATATAAGGCAACACAAGCTTCACAAATTTTAACGATATGCCATCTTCACCGATAGCGTTTGATTTGATACTCATAATGCTCCTTAAGACTCTTCGAATCTTACATTTTCAGCTAGGTGGCTTAGAAAGTTTTGAGCTGGAGGAATGCTGCTGTTGTGGCGGGAGCTTGTAAAATATGCGTTTAGTGCATTCGGGTCAATTTCACAGTCAGACCTATATTTCCCATGGACCCTCAAGTTTTTTAGATTTCGCCATAGTATTTTGGTTTGTAGAGAAGGATTTAACCTGGTCTTGAAATAACGCCGTTTTGAACGCCTTGTAATGGCACAGGCATTATTTCGGGCGATTCTGTAGGCAAACCAGGCAGCTTCAGTATTAATTCTTTTGCATTTTGCATACAATCAATTGCGAACTTTTATTGCAGATCGGACTTCACTATTGTACCAGGGACTTGAGCTATTTAAAGAACGGACAGTTCGAAGAGGGACATGGTCATTTAACATTTTAATAAGTGTATCATTCAGAAAAGTGAGCTTTTCGTCAACACTCTCAACGTACCAACAATCATCCCAGTTAACATTAACAGATCAGCGAACAAGGCATCAACATTTACTGACTTGAAATCACGATACATAAACGTCACAATGTCGACAGGACGATTCAATACAACGTCTACAGTACAGAAAATTAAATCATGGTCACTTATAAAACTCATTTGATCAAATTTAATAACATGATCCAAACTCGCCGTTATAAAAAGGTCTAAAAGGCTAAAGTTAGAGTTGTTGGCTAATCTAGTGGGAACACAGTTATTGACTATTGCGAGGCCAGCAGTGGAAAGATGGTCAAACAGCTTAACAGCGCAAGAATCATGCACAAGAATATTAATATTGAAGTCACCACAAATAACATAACGTTCATAGTCAATTAAAAACATTGACAACTCGGAAAAAACGAATCCAACACAAAACATCTATGAGGGTTATACACGCAGGACACAAGAACTTTAGTTATATTATCGGACACTTCGGCGATAATAAACTCAGTGTCAGAGTTGGTTGATACTGCTAATTTTTTGATTTTTAAACCGGATCTGCAATATATTGCTACACCGCCACCTCTCTTATTTTCCCGATCATGCCTAGGAAGATTGTAATTAGGGATGCTATAGTATAGATCAGAGGTATTGGAAGGGAACCAAGTCTCTGATACACAGATAACATCGACATCTGATTAGCCGAAAATATCCCTAATGTAGTCCAGCTTGTCACTACTAAGGCTACGCGCGTTAAAATGTACAATATGAAGCCCATTTCGTGCCTTGCAGAAAATATTAATTAAGGCTGTATGATTTTCATCTGTATGATTTTCATCAAAAATACAGCCAGAACACTGCACGTAGAAAGAAAAGGGCGACGCTTACACACATATTTAACATTACCTGACCTAACACACACAAACTAATTACCTGACCTAACTAACTGTACAACTTATGAATGATCGTCAGAAACAACCCTCATTGCAGGTACCCATTCGGGTACGGTCGTGGGACACGACCCATGTGCACGCAGACTAACACTACCTGATACAGCGTACAGACTATAAATACATGACAACGGATAGACAAAAATCAGAACGAAATAAAGCATTGAAGATGTCGCATCGACGAAACCGGTTTGCTACAAAACCAAAATTGACAAGGGACGACGGAAATTCGTTCCAATATAAATCCTACAAGAATACCATTTATTATACAACAAACGCTAAACCTATCTACAATTTACATAATTGTTCGAATGAGGATTTGGAAAAGATACGCGAAATATAGCGTCAAGAGCAGGAGAAAGTTTTAGGTAGGCGGAACAAAAATGATAAAATGAAAACCTACATATGAGCCTGGCGGGAAAGTATTTTTGAGAATAAATCGGCGTCTAGGAAATAAATTTAACAAGATGCTTGTTGATAAAGTTGTGGAAAAGGATCTAGGCAGCATGGTCTTGATCGATGGAAAAATCATTCATAAAAGCAACTTACGATAAGTGTTGTTGAGCCCTTTTGTTTTTCATGAGAGTTTAATTCGTGGAAGTTATATTGCAAAAATGACGCGAAAAATTCGGAAGCGTTCAAAAAATTTATCAGAAAATGAAATATACATATTATCAGTTTTGCTCACGTACAACTTCCTGATAAAATCAAATCCTTCAAATAGTTACATTTATTTTAATTCTAAAAAATGCTTACTTGTAATTATAGTATAAGCATTGAAAAAATTTATTGTTAAAAAATATGGAATTCACGCTCAGTCAAGCTTGTTACCTGCAACATTAATAACGCCCTTAACTGTGCTGTGAATAACGATCAGGTCTGCAATACCCAACAAGTCTATGTAATTCGGGACACTTCACTTCACTCACTACCGTACTTTAAATAAAACGAAATAATAATTCGGTTTTAAGACGTTGTAAATATATTATGGCTCAGGCGCTAAAAATGACAGTTTTGCTCGAGATTTACGAAATTGATATTTGTTTACAATGTGTGTGTGTTTGGTGTTGACAAATTATATGTGCGTGACTGTGTAAGTGTGTGTGTGGTGCGGTGAATGTTGGCGGCAGGGTTGTACCCGCCAGTGTTGTGGCTAATCTAGCCATCCCGGCCCCCCTAGGCGAGTGATCAGCCTAGCAGTCTTTGCAGCTGCAGGGTCTTCACCACGTTCCTAAGCCGGGTTGGGCGACGTCGTTCTCGACTTGCTGGCTGTCGCTGGTGCGTGGATGCTGCTGGATGACGATTACGGGCCGCGGGATGATTCCATGTACGCGGACGCTTTTGCTGTGACCAGGTAGCCCGATGTGTGTGTGTGACTCGAGGGCGTGGTGCGGAAAGTGGCTGGGGCCTTGAGCGCGGATGTTGACGCCCAGCTTGGTTACGGTGCAGGAGCGTATGGTGAGGAGTGCCGCACAGGTGGCACATGACCGTCGAGGTGCACTCTGCCGTGGCATGCCACAGTGCCAAGCGGTTTAGGCAGTACCCGTGGGCCTGCGCTACTTGTTGACGTTGCTGCGGCTGCATGCCTTTAAAAATGGCGCATAGGCGTAGCGCATGTGGACGACAGCAATGCGGGCAGCGCACGCCATGAGCTACCATGGGGTCCCTTCGGGTGGTTTCCGGCCATGCATCGGCCCTGGTGACTTGTGGTCGTTCCGGTGGTACGATGGGCGCTGTTGCGGCCCTTCGAGTGAAAGTGTGCGGTGCTGCAGTGGGCACTGCTCGTGCTCGTGGCACGGTAACCGCAGAGCGGATTGTTGGTGTCGGGGCGATTTCTTCGATTTCCATATTCATGATTATCTGTATGGATAGAAATTATGGACTTTAGTGATTTATTAAGTATAGGGGTGCTTGATTTTAGCACTTGATCAACATATGGTCTGAAATGTGATATGATTATTGTATCTTTTATACGGGTTTTTAGTTGCGGTATAATTTCACGTTTAGTTCGAGGAAACGAGAGTCCTTCGAGCTACCTCTTTAGGAGTGAGGTATTTATTTCGGATAGCAACATCGCTTCGTTGGATGAATTGCTCCGTCTTTGATTTTATATTGATTTTATGTATTTGCGCGGTCGGTAGTAGCGGTATTAGACTCGGTTGGTAGAAAACAAAGTTTTACGAGCGGTCGAGTTAGTTTGCCGTTTTGCGTAGGTAGGTCAACTACTCGGATGTGACCGTCGGAACCGTAATGTTGCGTTTGTAGTCTTGCTGCATTTGAGCAGCATGGTTGTTCTTGACAACTTTCGGGATTTTCCGTTTTAGTAGTTGCAGCTAGTCCCGTGGTTCTTTTGGCATTTGAATTGTTTTGGGCATTGTTATAATTATTATTATGGAGCATCGAATGATGTCTCCTACGGCAATATGAGCAAGTGTATTGACTCGCACATGTCTGTGTAGTATGAGTAGGCGATAGGCATTTGTTGCAAAGTTTCTTAGTTCTGACTAAGATATTTCTTTCGTTTATTGATAAATTTCTAAATTTCTCGCAAGATCTCAGTTTTCAGTGGGGACGTTTTGGGTTGCTAGAACCGACAAACAGTTTGTTACTGTCACTGTAACTTCAGAAATTCCTCACTTGTTTCTTTTTGAATTTTTGGTAAATTCATTAAGGTCGTTATTTGTTTGTCGACCAAGACCCTTTCATTTTCATATCTAGCTTTTAACGCTTCCCAAGCCAGATTAAAATTGTCATCGTTAAGTGCGAACTGTTTTACTATTATTCCTGCTTGACCTTTTGTTTTATTTCGCAAATGGTATAATTTTTGCGCTTGTGATAGCTTTGGGTGGTTTATGTAAACGGCTGAGAACATGTCTCGGAACGACGGCCATTACTCATAACCCCCAAGAAATACATCAGTATCACAGGCCGGCACTTTAAGGTATATGCAGGAGCTTGCTTATTGTATTTGTCTTTGGGGCAGCCCTACTCGCTGGGGTGGAGTAGGTGCAGTTATAGGCTTAAGAAGTTTTAATTGATCGGAGATCATAGCCTTTGTTTCTTCATATTGGTCTAAGCAGTTTTCGTATTTCGAATAAGCCGAGTCTTTGAAATTGTCAAGCAACTCTGAATCATCGGTTTCGATGATTGCGTCATATGCCGATATTTCGACAAACTTATCGATTACTGAGTTATCGGTCAAAATGTAATGACCAAAAGCCTTAAAATTGGCATACAACATGGACATCAAACGAAAGGGGAGTATATAATTTAGCACTAATGTTGCACTTCTCACTACACTCCCCTTTGCACTCACTCCCGTACTTTAAATAAAACGAAATAATAATTAGGTTTTAAGACTTTGTAAATATATTTATTCGCTTGCCTCAGGCGATATGCGACCGTTTTGCACAGAAATTTACGAATTGTGGTTTTTTGTTTACAATGTGTACGTGTTTGGTGTTGACAATTAGTTGGTGCGTGACTGTGTAAGTGTGTGTGTGTGGTGTGGTGAATGCTGGCGGCAGGGTTGCACCCGCCAGTGTTGTGGGTAATCTAGCCATCCCGACCCCCCTAGGCGAGTGATCAGCCTAGAAGTCGTTGCAGCTGCTGCAGGGTCTCCACGACATTGCTGAGCCCGGTTGGGCGACGACGGCCTCGACTTGCTGGTTGTGTCTGGTAAGCGGATGCTGCTGGACGGCGATTACGGGCCGCCAGGTGAGTCCATATTCGTGGACGCTGTGGTTGTTCCGGTGGTACGGTGGGCGCTGTTGCGGCCCTTCGAGTGAAAGTGTGCGGTGCTGCAGTGGGCACTGCTCGTGCTCGTGGCACGGTAACCGCAGAGCGGATTGTTGGTGTCGGGTCGACTTGCTCGATTTCCATATTCATGCTAATCTGCATAGATAGAAATTATGGACTTTAGTGTCTTATTAAGTATAGGGGTGCTTGATTTTAGCACTTGATCAACATCTGGTTTCAAATGTGATATGATTATTGTATCTTTTATACGGGTTTTTAGTTGCGGTATAATTTCACGTTTAGTTCGAGGAAACGAGAGTCCTTCGATCTACCTCTTTAGGGGTGAGGTATTTGTTTCGGATAGCAACATCGCTTCGTTGGATGAATTGCTCCGTATTTGATTTTATATTGATTTTAGATATTTGCGCGATCGGTATTAGCGGTATTAGACTCGGTTGGTAGAAAACAAAGTTTTACGAGCGTTTGTGTTAGTTTGCCGTTTCGGGTACGTAGGTCAACTACTCGTAATGTGCTAGCCGCCATTCGGTAGGAGGTAGACATTCGTCATGAATTAAGACGCATGCCCCAATTTGAGGTGCTTCTTGAGTATTTTTCCACCGATAGCGTTTGTGAAGGTCTTTAAGGTATTCTTCCTTCCATCGGCGGCTAAACTCATGATGGAGGATTTTGATCCGTTCCCATCGATTTATGAGGGAGAGTGAGTCCACGTTTTGTTCTGGTATGGCCAGAAGTGGCGCTCCTCTAAGAAAATGCCCAGGAGTGAGGGCTGTAAAGTCGGAGGGATCTTGCGAGAGTGATGATAGTGGCCGTGAGTTTAAAACGGCTTCAACTCGAATGAGTAACGTAGTGAACTCTTCAAATGTAAATTTGTTATTGCCGGCGGTTTTCTTAAAATGCGACTTAAAGCTTTTAACCGCTGATTCCCATAGTCCACCCATATGTGGGGCACTTGGAGGATAAATTGCCAATTAATGCCTTGAGGTGCGTATTTTTCAATGATGTGCGGCGAGACTTCTTTGGCGAACTGTATGAACTCCTTTTCGGTAGCTCGTTGGGCGCCGATAAAGGTTTTGCCATTGTCGCTCATGACTTTCGCGGAAAATCCTCGCCGTCCGACAAAGCGTGCAAATGCCGCGAAAAAAGCTGCCGTTGTCAGATCTGAACATAATTCTAAATGTACGGCTTTTGTCGTGAAGCATACAAAAACAGCCACGTAACCTTTCATTGTGGTAGAAGACCTTAACATCGAGGCCTTTAGCTGGAAAGGTCCGGCAAAATCTACACCAGTAATGGTGAAAGGCATAGAAAAATTGCAGCGTTCGGGTGGTAGAGCTGCCATGATCTGCGTGCGCATCTTTTGCTTGTGTAGCGTACAGACTTAACACATAAAGAGGGGTTTTTTGATCAGAGGCTTTAATCGATTAATATAAAACTCTTGTCGGATCATTTGTTGCATCAGCCTGTGCTCGGCGTGTACCACTAAGAGGTGGAGATAATTTATAAAGATGCCGCTCATTGTAGCTTAGACTGGAGTTCGCTAGCCTGCCATTGGCACGAAGCAGTCTCCTAGAATCTACAAAGGGGTTAAGTACTAAGAGTGTGCTCTTTTTGTCGATGGGCTTCGACGCCCTTAAAAGTGTTTGTTCACTACTGTAATAGCGAGTCTGCGTGGACTCGATTAGGGCTACTTTTTCCCGTTGCAAGTCTTGATGCGTAAGTGCATAGCTTGCGGTATTGGCTATCGCTTTCACCTTATTCTTTAAGCGATTTACAAATTGAAACATATACGCTTTTACTCTTAAGGCTAGGGGGAACGACGAAGATCGCTCTAGGATGTCTGTATCCTCCAACGTTGTATGAAAGCCTTCTATTCTTCTACTTGCTGGGGCTATTATATTGCGCGCAGGCGACTTTGGCCATGCGTCAGGTGATTCGACCATCCAGTTGGGGTCATTCCACCATAGCGTGGTGGTTGTAAGGTGCAGGAGTTTGCAGCCTCTTGTTCCAAGATCCGCAGGGTTATCAGCACTGGCTACGTGTCGCCAAGTTGCTGGCCCAACTAAGTCAATGATTTGAGCTGTGCGGTTAGAAACGTATGTTTTCCACGTATGTGGTGGCTTTTCTAGCCATGCTAGCACGATTTCTGAATCGGACCATAGATATAGTTTCCGATCGCTCAGGTTTAAATGTGCTTGCACGGTCGAGGCTAGTTTTGCGAGCAGGAGTGCGCCGCATAGCTCGAGCCGTGGGAGGCTTACGGTCTTAAGAGGTGCAACCTTGGCCCTTACCACTAGTAAGTGACTTGTTGTTTTGCCATCATGCTGGGTTCGCACATAAATAGCAGCGCGGTATGCTTTCTCAGAAGCATCGCAAAAGCCGTGGATTTCGACTTCATGATCGGGTGAGAAATTCACCCACCGAGGTATTTGTATCTCGGAGATAGTGTGCAAGTTACTTGCAAATTGGGACCATTTTACTAAGCGGAGTGGTTTCACCACTTCGTCCCAATCGGTTCCATCTAGCTATAATTCCATCCATTCAAGCCATCCTGCGGGGTCAAAAAGTTTTGCCACAGATGACAAAATTTGTCTTTTCGTTTTTGCGGATTTTGGAGATACCGACTCAAGAGTGTAAGAAAATTGGTCTAATATTGCATTCCATTGTATGCCCAGAGTTTTAGTGGTCCTCTCTTTTTCGAACTTTAGAAAATTAGTATCTAGCAAGTTTTCTTTATTCATTTTTGCCAGTATTTCTGGATGGTTGGAAGTTATCTTTTTTAATGGGAACCCTACTGAATCGAGGGCTTCGATAACTTGCGCTAGTGACTCGCACGCTAGAGGAAGGCTGTGGCTTCCAGACAGTATATCGTCTACGTATGTTTGAGAGCTTAGCACCGGGGCGGCTAGTGGTAGTTTTTCTTTCGTATCGTTTGCCAGTTCGTGTAGTGTACGAATGGCTGGGAAAGGGGCGCAGTTTACGCCAAATGTCACCGTTTTTAGCTTGTAGTCGCGGATTGGACTGCTAGGTGAATTCGAAAGATAATGCGCTGATAGTCTTGGTCGTCTTCATGTACTAGGATTTGTCTGTACATTTTTGCGACGTCACCATTGAATACGTATTTATACATCCGCCACTGTACGATAAGTAGCATTAAGTCGGTTGTAATGTTGAACCCGTGTATAAAACGTCATTTAATGAATTGCCTGATCTTGTGCATTTAGATGCATTAAACAACACTCTTACTTTTGTTGTAAGTTTTTCTTTTTTGATAACCGCGTGGTGTGGTAGATAAAAGAAGGCGTGTTTGCCTTTTGTTATTTTTTCATAGGATTTTACGGATTCCTTATGATCTAATTTTATGTATGTGGTTTCGTTTAATACGTGGTTTCATTTAATGTATTTAAAGATCTCTTTATTGAAAGATTTATATTTAGTTACACACGTACTTAGTAATAATATATATGAGCTGCGTTCTGGTTGGTGCCAAAGTGTCAACTGTTCGTTCGTTCGTTTGCTGTCTTCTCATAAAGTGGTCGTCGTTAGCCGCTCTTTCGTCCTATCATCTATCCAATTATCTTGTCCGTCTCTTATCGTTGCAGAGTTGCATTCCCTTACGTAGTTGTCACTATGTCAAAGCTACGTCCGTCTGTCACTCCCACATGTATTCCTCAAGGACGTTGTCGTATGAGGTTTTTAGCTCGCCTTTTTTAAGTAGGTTTCTTTCCATACTTAGAAACTGCTGTAGAGCTGAGGTTCGTGAGTGACCTAAGGCGAGTGTATCAGGAAATTGTTGTTTGAATGGTAGTCGTACGACGTACCGCCCGTTTTCTGATCTAGCATCTAGATCGTAGAAGTCTTCACAATACTTGTCGTCAGCTGTATTCACGGGTATTGGGGGTAGTTCTTCTACCTCCCATAATTTTCTCAATTGCGAGTTAAGATAGTCATTCGAAATATCTTTGGGATTCTTTGACTTGGGCGCTTAAAATCCATCCAAAGATGGTATTTTGGGCTAGTAGGTTGTTGGAGATTTTCTCAACACCTTTAAGTATTATTGGGGGATTAGATCGCTTCCCAATAATATGTCGATTTGATCGGGTGTATGGCAGTTGGGATAGGCTAGTTTCAGATGTGCAAACTTTTGCCAGTGTTCGCTATTTATATTATAGCTTGGTAGCATATTCGTAAGTCGCGGCAGAACAATAGCTTGTGCTTCTATTCTTTGGTCCGCGCTTGTTGAAACCAGGGTCATGAAGCAGATTTTATTTGATTTTTGAACAACTCTTCCACCCATTCCTGAAATTTCGAAGTTGGCTTGTTTGGTTGGCAGATTTGAACTTTTTTGGACCTTAGATGCTATAAAGGATCGCTGTGACCCTTGATCTATTAAGGCCCTTAGCTTGAATATTTCTCCTCGGTTTTCGATGGAGACTATTGCTGTGGGTAATAATGTTTTGCTTTCATTTTCTGAATGAAGCGTTTTTATATTGGCTGCTTTTGAGCAGCATGGTTGTTCTTGACAACTTTCGGGATTGTCTCTTTCGGGATTTTCCGATCTAGCAGTTGCAGCTAGTCCCGTGGTTCTTTTGGCATTTGAATTATTTTGGGCATTGTTATAATTATTATTATGGAGCATCGAATGATGTCTCCTACGGCAATATGAGCAAGTGTATTGACTCGCACATGTCTGTGCAGTATGAGTAGGCGATAGGCAATTGTTGCATAGTTTCTTAGTTCTGACTAAGTTATTTCTTTGGTTTATTGATAAATTTCTAAATTTCTCGCAAGATCTTAGTTTATGCCCTCCGCTACACAGTTCGCATGACATATTTCTATATTGTTCAGATGTGAACGATTGAGATCTATTGAATCTTTTATTGTACGAATTAGGACTACTGGCTTGGGGTTTAAAGAAGCTTCTATTTTGGTCATTCGAGTTTTCCGGCTTTGATGCTTTGTTATCTACCCGTTCTGCAATTTCGAACTGGATGGTGAGGAAATCTTTCATTTGTTGCCACGCTGGGCATTTTTTACGGGATGAGAGCGATTGCTCCCATAAAATTAGTGATTTTTCTGGTAATGTGGCAGCACAGATATTGACCAGAATGGGGTCCCAGTTTTCAGTGGGGACTTTTTGGGTTGCTAGAACCGACAAACAGTTTGTTACTTCAGAAATTCCTCACTTGTTTCTTTTTGAATTTCTGGTAAATTCATTAAGGTCGTTCTTTGTTTATCGACCAAGACTCTTTCATTTTCATATCTAGCCTTTAACGCTTCCCAAGCCAAATTAAAATTGTCATCCTTGAGTGCGAACTGTTTTACTATTATTCCTGCTTGACCTTTTGTTTTATTTCGCAAATGGCATAATTTTTGCGCTTGTGATAGCTTTGGGTGGTTTATGTAAACGGCTGAGAACATGTCTGGGAACGACGGCCATTGCTCATAACCCCCATGAAATACTTCAGTATCACAGGCAGGCACTTTAAGATATATGCCTGAACTTGCTTCTTGTTTTTGGGGCAGCTCTACTCGCTGGGGTGGAGTAGGTGAAGTTATAGCCTTAAGAAGTTTGAGTTGATCGGAGATCAAAGCCTTAGTTTCTTCATATTGGTCTAAGCAGTTTTCGTATTTCGAATAAGCCGAGTCTTTGAAATTTGTCAGGCAACTCTGAGGCCCTTATTATGAGCATTTTTCGTTGTTCGATCTTCGCTGGCTATCGAAGATCGAAAATCGAATTTCAAATTCGTATTATGAGTAGCTGATCGCTGTCGAAATTTTCGTTGTGTATCTATTATTTGATCGAATGTAATTTTGCCGTCGATCCTGTATCGAATTTTTATACAATTGCTAAGAAATGTAAGTTTTTGTATTTATCCTTTACTTTTTTGATTTATAATGCAAATATTTATCTATTTGCATTTATTGTATATAGGTCAAAGGTCGTAAGCACAAAGCAACAGCTGGAAACGTTGGTTTCAATAATGGAACAAAGTCCGCATCTGTCGAAAGGTGTATACACAAAACCCCAGGCTGCAAAAAGGTGGGAAGAAGTCACTATGCAGCTAAATAGCTTAGGCCCTCCCATCTAAACTTATTGGTAAAACTATAAAAAAAAATATTATTTTTACAAACAGATTCCATTTTTTAAAGAAATACGTAAGCAGCTGTATTCATATAAAAAGGATTGGAGGCGACCCTCAAACGTTTTCAACTTCTGGCTAGTTCCAGTAAGCTCTCCTCTTGGTCTGATAAACTATCTAACCACATGATTACTTGATTGTTTTGCTCTGTTTATTTTCTTTTACTTAATAACAGCTGCCAGAAATGTGTTATTGTGAACAGATAAAAACATCGAAATTCGCAATGACGCCAGTTCTTGTCGAATGGTTGTGGTAATACCAAATGAAAATTCGTTCGATCACAGTCGAAGATCGAATTTTTGTCATAATAGGCGCCTGAATCATCGGTTTCGATGATTGCGTCATATGCCGATTGGAGTCGTGTCCAAAATTTGTCGAGGGACTTTTCTTTCACCTCGAGATCAGATTCTGTATTTTCCTCTATGTCACTTTCCGCAATGAATCTTGCGGCTGAAAATTCTTTTAATTTTTTTGGGCTTACACCCCGTTTTGAGCGGGTGCTTTCCGCAGGGATATTTTGAGGGTTTTCCTCGTCGCCTTTCTTAGGCACATCTAATTGTTGGGGTGGGGCCATATTGTGTATATTTTACAATATGCGTATGTATAAATTAGTAAAAGTATGTATGTATACTTTATCGTTTTTGTTTTGCTCGCTACTGTATTTTCTAGCGCGTTATTAGTATAAATAAATATTTATGCCTAGCTAATGTATTTTGTAGCGTTATAAAGCAGGAAAATTTATTTTTGAAAGTACCGTTTTTTTTTTGTACGCTGCTTTTATTTTGCACGCGACTGTTTTTTCTAAATTGGTTTTTTCTTGTTAAGAAATGTCAAAGACTAATTGCAATTCTGACCGCTTATTTATTTTTTATAACTACTTACAGTATTTTTTGTAAGGTTTTTGTCAATTTATAAGTACTTTCACTATTTTTTGGTGGGTATCTTTAGACCGGTTACCCAAATGTACTTATGTATATGTATTTTCGTTTTCTTATTAGTTAGCGGGGGTGACTTTTTGCCTATAAGTAGGTTCAAAGCTAATTTCAATGCAATTAAGTCAAGCATCGGCGCTTCATAGATCTTAAGATCAGACAAACATGTTACGCTCTTCACACAGACAGGTTGCGCTCTTTGCCTACCAAACGATTTTGTCGTCGCTGAACAAGTGGCAAAACAACATCGCGCATGGTTGTCGCATATTTGCGCAACGAATCTGAAAAATATGTATGTACGTACGTATAATTGGCGAGAGTAGTAAAAATTATAGGGGTAGTATGTAAATAAAAAAAAAACTTAATAAAGCATTAAATAAAAATTGCAAAAGGATTCATCATCATAAAATATTTGATTGCCATATTGCGCATATGTGCTTTCATGTTGCTGTCTAACAAGCGAATGACGCGCAAATCAATTGGTTTGAGCGATCAAATCGCTCTCACTAATACGCATGCATTTACAAATCTGCCGATGCTTGAATTAAGTGCAAGAAAAAAAAATATTGTCCCTTTCCACGCAATCATATTTGTCAAAATCTTTATATAAAGATTTAATATTTTCATTCATTTCAAATCCATAAAGCCATGAAGCTATCAGCAAAGCGACGGTACGTGTTACCCCTTTGTTGTTTGCGAAGCGACTGACATGAAAATTCTGTTCTAGCACCGCTGTGGCGAAACTGGTTTTTCGCTCTCAGCAGCAACTCAAATGAAGAGGGTAAGCATACGTGTGAAGAGCGTAAGGCTCATTTGAGTTAGCTTTGCCGATCTTTGTTCTACTGCTTAGTTTGTTAGTGCAATCCTGCCTTTGCTTGACTTATGTGCGCAAGTGAATGCAAGCTAAATAGGGTATTGCCGGGTACTTTGCAAGTAAAACTTTAAGCCTATATTTTGTTATTGTTAATTTTTGTTTGTGTTGGACAACGCGAAAAATAAGCAGAAAGTGGTACTTAATTTGGAAAAATATTTATGTAAATATAAGACTGTATATATGTAGGATTTCGGTACGGGTTAGGCAGAATACTCACGCTGCAGAGTCACCAAACACAAATAACTCACACGTTTAGGTTTAATTGTACATAGATTTATTAATAGTTCATAAGTATTAGTTTTAAAATGTAAATGTAGTTGATTATAATTTTATTAAATGTAGAATAGTTTAGAAATAGGTATTGGGTTTACACTTGTTGCGCTCATTGGCGTCTTCTTCACCGATCATCCTACTTCTTACTTTTATTCGAAAACTTCGACCGTCCAATTTCAACTCCGTTTAGCAACTGTCCGTTCGTATTCGTCTTATTTTAAATCTAGGTCGTTTTATGTGAAGCTTCGTCCAGTTCGTTATGTTATATGTCATCTGTCATCTGTTGTCCGCATTATCAGAGTTGCATGCCATCAGTGTTGGGATCTAACTCCAGCACCACATATATATAATTTTTTGCGGCTTTTTTACCGACTACAGTTTATTCTAAAATATTCCGTTTTTGGTGGAAAATTTTTGTATTAAAATTGGTCCTTATGTACATGTGTATGTACAATTTAATATCAGCTTGTTGATTGCTATTGTTTCAGCAACCGGAAATTTCTCAAAGGGTTTTTAAAGAGAATATTTTTTTTTCGCATGTTAGGACTATGCTGGCAAATTTTGATTTTAAATAAATTGTCAAGATACAACTTACTTGGGTACCGCTTCTAAGGGGTTACGGGTACTTATCCTTATGTTGTTGTCTTTTTTTGTGCAGTTTAAGTTTTTTATTTATTTGTTCGCGCCCGAATTTCGTGGTAGTTTTGTTGTTATGTATATATATTTTGTTTTGATTGTGGTTTGTATTTATTAATTAATGTATTTTTATGTTAACTGCACTTTAAATATTCTTTTTATTTTTTGTTTGGGTAAAGACCTCTTTTAAAATTTGTGTTTTTTAAGATATTTTTTAATTTTCTTTTGAACTGTCCATAGGTCCCTGTCTTTGAGGCGATGTAGGACCATATGTAATTCGGGACACTTCACACATTATTCCCAAAATCAAAATCCCCGAAAAAAAAATCCCCAAACACAAAATCGCCAAATAAGTAATCCCCAAAATCAGAATCCTCAAAGTAAAACTAGGCTCAGCGAGTAAAGGCCTAACGAACTATCGCCTAATTTTTCGAAATGAAAGAATGCCTAAAAAAGAACGCCTAACAAGAAAGTGAAAGAACGTCTAACTTTGAAAATGAAGGAAAGGCTAATTTTAAAAATTAAAGAAAGTCTTAATTGTTAGGGGTTCCTTCCAATATTTGGGACTTATTTCACAATTAAACTATAACTTCCGATCCATGTTTTTTATGTGCGGAACACCTTTTCGCATTGGCGGCCTTCGGCCGCGCTTCCAAAAATAACCCTGGGCTACGCCATTGAAACTCCGGGTGGTTGCCCTGAACGGTGGCAACATGCAAGGCAACCACTTGGATTTGGAATGGCGTAGCCCAGGGTTATTTTTTGAAGCCCAGGGTTATTTATAATAAGCGCGGCCGAAGCTTGTACTACGCAGAAGGACTTGGAATAATGAAGCCCAAGGTTGTTTTTTAAATTAAATTTAAAATTTTGCACATACGCGGTTTTGCGCCCACAACAGTGGTACCTCAAATGAAAGGTAGCATAATTACCTATCCAATACATAATTTGAATTTATTTCACACATAAAATGGTGATTTCGTGTTGGGGATTCTGATTTTAGGGATTTTTCCTTTGCGGATTTTGATTTTGGGGATAATGTGGTAGACCCGTCTTTAGCACTTATGACACTATTTCCATCTCAGTTTGGAAATAGTGTCAATGACTTATTTTCAATTTTCTTGTTGACACTATTTCCATTTCGAAAGCGCTATAGTGTCAATTGACACTATTTCCAATTTACAACGGAAATAGTGTCAATTGACACTATTACCATTGACACTATTACCTGTCACCGTTATTACCAGCTACTTTATTGAGTACAATATCGGTATGTGATGATATATACCAGACACACATATGATCCAGGACAGTGTTTGTGTTTATCATGGAGATATCGAATGCTCTCAAGTTACGCCGCACGGCGATCAATACACCATCACCTAAGGAGCAAGCTGTTTTTTCACTCTCGCGGTCCTTGCGAAAAATATTGAATAAATTCGCGTCAAAGAATTCATTGTCGTTAAAGTTAAGATTTACTACTCTCTTCAATTACTATCCCAATACTGTGTTGTTTATATTTGCAGAGTGTGTTGTGATAGTGCGGTGGTGGTTTTCTTTTTGCGTATGCCCGCTTCATGCTCTTTTAGAAGGACTCTTAGTGCGCGTTTTGTGTTCAGAGTGTATACCCTGTTGCAGTATTCATTTTCTTAGCCTTGGCACGTAATTTCGTATATAAGAGCTTGTTAATAGGGTTTTTCGTTTTCGTGAATAAGTTGGCTAATGTTTGGTTAGACTTGTATGCTAGTGTTATATTTTCTTTGTTGTTCGTTTTTGTTTTCCTGATGCTTTCGGCCAGTTTTGGGATGTAGGTTAAGCCAAAATATTGCTTTGTTTCGGTTTCTTTGCATGTTGTTGTTTCATTTTGTTTATTGTTCATTTCCTTTACTTTCTGTTCGGCTAGATTTTCTATGAGGGTGTGCGGGTAACAATCGTTCCTTGTGATTATATTTACTTTTTGAAGGATCTTGTTCTAAAATTACTTGTCGCTTATAGTGAGTACTTTGTGTATGAGATTTTTTGCGGTGTTGAATTTTTATTATTACATACATTTTCGCCTCAATCAAATTCGGCATAAGTCTTTTCACCGCAAGTCGAGTACCTTTGCAAAGTCGCGGTGGATTCAAATTACGCAATATCATTATAACTGAACCAACTTTGAGTTGCAAGTTATGTGGTGGAAATCCTGGTAACACCAGAGAGTTCAAAAACTCCGTTGGATAATTAATTACATCATCGGGATTTGTTATGGAATCAACGGATCAACGTGTGTCACAAAATCGCCAGCGATTTTTCATTGAATGTCGAAATTCAGTGCGTGTACATCACTATTCTTTGCGCAGAGAATTGCTCGTTGACTTAACCAAGCATAATTGTGATAAGTGTCACTAATGTTTGTGAAAACATTTTCTATAAGAGCTAATTGAGAGTCTACAAATCAACAAAAGTCGTTGCTAAGAGTAATTAATCCAGTTGTCGCATCAACTGGGACTTTTCCATTTCCAACAGCTAACAATTGTTTTGAAAATTGTGCTGCACTTTGATCATTTTGAAGTTGAACTCTCATATTAGTAGTTAACGCTAAGGTTTTTACGTTATTCCACAAAGGTGATGCCTTCAATTCATCTGCAGGCGTTCCGCGAGGAATTACTGGCAACGTTTGCCTGAAATCGCCTGCCAACAATATCATCAAGCCGCCAAAGATGTGTGAAGTTAAGTGCTTCAAGTTGTGACGGACTTTTCCTTGATTGCTGGAGTACGCTCAGTCCGTCCAGGGTTCTGAAATTAAAAATTCCCTAAAGGTCCTCTCAATTGATAAAACCCTGTTATTTGTTTTTTCAATTCAAAATGTGTTATTTATTTGTGGGATTTTATCCTCTTTTCGCAAATCTACAATCTTAATTTTACTTGGGTACTAATCCTTCTTTTCTTATTGAATATGGCTAGCTACAATAAAGGCGGCTGAGGTGAAAACCCCTGCTTGGCCCGACCGTCAGCGGAGGTGAAAACCGCCACTGAATATAAAAAACTTGCAATCGTGAGGTGAGAACCCCAGGTTTACATTCGCTGAGGTGAGAACCCCAACTACTATTCCTAGCTGCTGTCGCAAAACGACTTCCCTATTTCATAAAAATCATCGCCCTTTTATACAAATTTTGCGGGCGGCAAACCGCAAAATTACAATAATAATTCTTAAAACTAAATCTTAACCTAACGGCGCATCTTCCACTGAGTTTATATATTCATATATGCTATTTACATATTGCCCATGTATTTCATGCATCTTAGCTGTTTTCGCCGCGGTGCCGCTTCCACTCGGAATGCCCCATTGCTTGTAGTCAGCTGCTTTCCTCGCACTCCATCGATCAGCTGGACATTCCCTCAACATTAATATTATTTGTATACATATGTACATATGCTGGTTATTTTCCTGCAATCCCATTTGTACCTGCGTCAATGCTAGCAATGCATTTTTCTTCTCCTCTTTATGCTATGTCCGCTAACATTGGCTTGCCAAAATATGTATGCGTGCGCGCGGGTGTAGCAAATCAGCGACCCTTTTGCTTATTGGAATGCTCGTGGTTGTTTTTGTTTGTGCACTGCATATTTTCTATTGCCGGGCGTAGTTAGGTTGGTGGCCTCTTAGCGCCGCTGTTGATTTTCTGTAAAACGTGCATTAGGGTGTGCCTAATATTGTCAAAAATAAAAGATGAATATATTCGGACATATGTGTGTACATATGTACATGGGTATATATGGTATATGTTTTGGACAAACGCAGGCGTTCTTGCGGGGTAAAAGGGCGTATGTGCAAAACGTGAAATTCTGATAGATATTAGTTCTCGCCAGTATAAAATTCATTTCATTCATAAAAAGTATACGTTTATAATGTATGTATATATATATATATATGTATAGAGTTGTTGTGAGGTCTCCAGAGCATCAGGATCGGGGTCCTCACACTCTCCGCTCACCTGCCGGAACGACGCTTACTGTAACGAGGCCTGTCCTCAATGATCGTTGCTACTGCTGCGCGTGTGTGCGACGCTACCACGGTAGGGTGTTGCTAAATTTCTTTAAATATTTTGTCCGATTATTGGATATATATATTTTATGGCGAATGTTAATGATACATGAAATGCTTGTGTAAAATTGGTTCATATTACCACCGTGATCCGTTGTCCGTCTAAAACCTTTGTGCTTCGGGAAATACGTGGTACGCTATTTCCTTTCGCCTAGCTTTCGTACGTGTGTCGTGATTACCAGTCGCGTCGCTGGGTGTTCTCGGATTCCACTCTCTCGTCGTGAAGCTGAAAGTGACCGAATATTCTATTATGTTATTGTGGTTTTTGTTGGCCATGTTGTTGGCGAAATCCGCTGCCATCTGCATTCCTATTTCCATGCTCGATGCTTGACCCTGTATTTCTTCGACGATCGTTCGTTCGTTTTCCGGTGGGGATTTTATCTTCAGGCTATTGTTCGTTAAACCTTCTAAGGATAACGCTCCGCATTTCTCTGCTGTGTTACGGCCCCTCTGCTGTCGTGCTCTTAGCATTTGCATTGCTACTTTGGATGTCGTTGGTTGATCTGACTCGTGTGGTGTACTTTGTTCTCTGGATTCTTCGGCGTTCGTTGTCTCTAAAAACCGTACTCTTCGTTGGCGCGTGCTTTCTTCGTCTTTGCTAGTGGGCTTTGACCCACGTGTATCAATCTGTCTCGCACCCTGCTCCTCGGTTGCCTCTCTCTGTACCTTGGCCTCGTAATAAGCCTTCAGTTCACTCACGTGTGCTGTCCTTCTCTTTCCCTTGTGTACCTTGTCCAGCTCTACTATTACCGGTGATACAAAATTCATCACTCGGTGTGGGCCACTGTATTTGGGGGCTAGTTTTGCCGCAAAATTGTCTACTGCTTTGGACAGTTGATGCTCTTTCACCAATACCAGGGCGCCTATAGCCGGTTGCCATTGCCTCCTGCGCAAGTTATAGTACCTTGCCTGCTCCGTCGAGATGCGCTCTGTTGCTTACGCCGTAATATGCTGTACACCTCCTTCATCCTTGATGCCTTTTCGCTTAAAACAATCTTCTCCTCGCCAGTACCAAACGTCTGTTCGTCGTAGAGGGAGCCCGGAATTCTCGGCTCTCTACCTTGTACTACATACGCCGGGATATACCCCGTTGATTCGCATACACTTGTGTTTAACGCCAACGAAATCTCTGGTAAAAACTCATCCCAATTTCTCTGGTCCGTGCCGGTAAACTGTGATATCATTCTCATCTTCTATTTGCTCTCTCTGTCGGGTTCTCCTGCGGAGTATATGGTGCCGTCAGCTGGTGTTTTATGCCAAGCTCCTGCAAAAACCGCTTGAAACTTTACTAATAAACTGCGCCCCGTTGTCGGTTATTAATACCTTTGGCGCTCCGAACCTCGCTAAAATCCTTTCTCTTAGACCTTTGATTAAGTTGTCTGTTGTTGCTTTTCGCATAGCCACAACTTCTACCCACTTCGAAAATCTGTCTACAAAAACCCGCGCCATTGTGTTGCCATGCTTCGAGCGCGGGAGTGGTCCTACAAAATCCGCGCATACTGTTGCCCATGGTTCCTCCGGGATTCTTGTCAGCATCTTGCCAACCGCTTGTTGTTGGCTTGGTTTATAAATTTGGCATTCGTGACACTGCTGAACATACTTCCTAACGTCTCTGAACATGCCTGGCCAATAATACCGTGTCATTGCCCGTGCGATCGTCTTACGGATTCCCATGTGTCCTGCGCTTGGTGTGTCGTGGATTTCGCCTAGTACTCTTTTCCGCTGTGGTGTGGGTACGCACAACTTCCATGGAACGTGATCTTCTCCATCCATTTGGCCAACTATTCGCCTATATAGCTTTCCCTTTTGGATCACGTAATCTGGGAATTTCTCATGGGTCTTCGTTATTTCTGCTACCTTTTCGGAATACCAATTGCAGCTGCTGTCTTCTGCTTGCGCGGTCATGCTTCCAAGTTGTTCTTCCAACGGTTGGCGTGATAGTGCGTCTGCCACGACGTTCAACTTCCGCTTCCTATATTGCACGTCAAACGAATACTGTTGTAATTCTAACGCCCATCTAGCAATTCAGCCTGATGGACCTTCGATTGCGTTGAGCCACTTCAGCGCTAAATGATCTGTGATTGCGGTAAAGTTATATCCTTCTAGGTATGGCCTCATCTTCCGTATTGCCCAAACTATTGCCAAACATTCCTTTTCGGTTGGTGAATAATTTATTTCCGCCTTATTTAGTCTTCGGCTCGCATAAGCTATCACCCGCTCTTCGTCGTCTAACCCTTGGGTTAAGACAGCACCGAGACCAAAATCGCTTGCATCTGTTTGTAATCTAAATCTCTGGGTGAAATCTGGGCAGGCTAAGACGGGTGCTTGTATAAGCGCATTCCTCAATGCATCAAACGCTACCTGCTGCTCTTCGACCCATTTCCATTTACAACCCTTCTTCAACATGGAGGTTAACGGGTTTGCCACTTTGGAGAAGTCGGGGACGAATCTTCTATACCAGGACACTATTCCTAGGAAGCGCCGTAATTCTTTCACATTATTGGGGGGTGTAAGCTCTTTTATAGCGGTAGTGGGTATGCGTCTGGGACTGATCGGGAGTTAAGCTGCCTGTAATCGACACAAAGTCGCCATTTTCCATTCTTCTTCTTTGCTAGGACTATCGGGGAACTATGGGGGCTGCGCGATGGCTCAATACAACCCTTCTCTATTAATTCATCGATCTCTTTATTAATGATTTCTTGCATTTTAGGGTTTTTGGGGAAATATCGCTGTTTTATAGGTCGGTCATCCCTCATGACAATTTTGTGTTTGGCAATGTTAGATACCCCCGACATATTTTCAAAAATTTTTAGTTCTTGCTTAAGGAATGTACTCACCGCGTCGTCTGTGGAGTTTTGTGTTACTATATTCGGCCCGAGCACTGCTTGTTCTTTAATATCTAGACTCATTTCGACGAGGCTGGTACACCTTGCTTTCTCCTGTCCTCGATTCTCCGCTTTGAATATTATTGCGCTTTCGCCACACCTCAGCTCCATATTTGCCTTGGCCATGTAGTCCGTTCCGATCAAGACCTTCTCTGACAACCCTGGTAGAACGAGTAACTCGCTCTGGTGTACTTGGTCACCCAACGTTACCTCCGCCTCGACTGCCTCTACCACGTGTTTCACCGTACCATCCCCCATTACGACTCGTGTACTTACCTCTTTCAGTCTACGCGCATCTAGCTCTGTCACCATTTCTTCGCTCACGAAGCTTCGCGTTGCTCCCGTGTCTATCGCCGCTGTGACCTCTCTACCATCTACTTGTACTGCCGCCAAGATTCGCCCTTGTGTCTGTGTGAATGTCTTCTTCGGAGGCGAGGTTGAGTTGCGTGAGACCCCACTCCTCGCAGCTAATGGGGTCTCCTGTCGTTTCCATGTTGCCTACGACAGTAATCTCGAGTTAACGTGCCATCTTTCCCGCACACCCAGCAAAAGTTGCGTCGAGAGTTACGGCACCCATAAGCGAAGTGTCCGCACTCTCCACACCGTCTGCATGCTGTCCGTGGGTCTATGTACCCTTATCGAGCACTACTTGCCGTGTTTGCCAATGGTGGTGGGTTTTCGCTCACCTGTTGGACGTTGCTGTTTTCCGCTTGTATATAGTGAAACCTCTCGTCTTTCCGCCTGGGTAAGAACGGTCTCGCTGCTGGCCTAAGTGGTTCCCTCTCTGGCGTGATGTTTTCATAATCTTCCACTAGGCTTACTAAATCCTCTAGGCAGTTAAATTCGCTCCGTTTTACATACAACTGGTATTCTCTCCTCGAGTTACGGTATATGCGATTCAGCTTTTGCTCGCTGGTGTAGTCGGAGTGTCTCATCAGACTCTGTAGCGTCAGCACGTAGTCCTTAAATTTTTCGCCTGGTCTCTGCATTCTTTGCCCTATTTCGTCATCTAGGCGCTCGAAATACCTTGAGCTCAGAAAGAACTTCAAGAAATCTCGCTTGAATTCGTCCCATTGCTGCCAGTGACGGTTGTTGTTCCTAAACCATACCAGCGCCTTATCCTTGAGTAGTTCTGGGAGCGCCCGTGGTATGGAGTTTCTGTTGATCTCGTAACTGTCGGCCAACTCTTCGACTCGCTCTATAAAACCAAGCGGGTCCTTGTCGCCATCGTATCGCAAACCCCACTTGCGCACTCGATCCATCACGCTGCCACGTGATTCCGCTTGGTGTAGGGTGATAGGAATGCGGCTCGGCTTGTATGCCAGCGTCGTGTCTACCTTCCGTAATGCCGTGTGTTGGTACTGGCGTCTTGCTTGTGCTCGCTGTACCGGGATAGGTGAAGCCTTGTTCGCTGCCATTCATTGGTGTCGGAGGATTGATCATTATAGTTGGCCCGACATCTTTTGGTGTAGGTGGCCGTGTATCACGCTGTTCCAACGCGGCAAAACGTTTCCTTAGTTCCTCGTTGTCGCAGTTTGCCTGGATAAACGTCGATAGCAGCTTTCGCATTTCGTCCACCGTTCCCGAATATTCCACTCCGAATTCCGCACAGTATACCACCAGCTCCTCGCGGTTGAGGTGGTATATCCATGATACCCTAAATATCCTCTATGTGTTGATTTTGGTTTACCCAGCAGATTATTAATCCTCGTGTGTTCCTAGATCCTTGGTTCACTCTGTGGGTTGTAACTTTGTTTTGTTTCAGCAGAATTTTAATCCTCTTGTTTTCACTAATCCTGAAATTGGTAATACTCGTTGTGACTTAATATTGACTTGAAGTCCCTGCTCGGGCGCCATTTGTGATTGACTTTTCCTTGATTGCTGGAGTACGCTCAGTCCGTCCAGGGTTCTGAAATTAAAAATTCCCTAAAGGTCCTCTCAATTGTTATTTGTTTTTTCAATTCAAAATGTGTTATTTATTTGTGGGATTTTATCCTCTTTTCGCAAATCTACAATCTTAATTTTACTTGGGTACTAATCATTCTTTTCTTATTGAATATGGCTAGCTACAATAAAGGCGGCTGAGGTGAAAACCCCTGCTTGGCCCGACCGTCAGCGGATTTGAAAACCACCACTGAATATAAAAAACTTGCAATCGTGAGGTGAGAACCCCAGGTTTACATTCGCTGAATTGAGAACCCCAACTACTATTTCTAGCTGCTGTCGCAAAACGACTTCCCTATTTCATAAAAATCATCGCCCTTTTGTACAAATTTTGCGGGCGGCAAACCGCAAAATTACAATAATAATTCTTAAAACTAAATCTTAACCTAACGGCGCATCTTCCACTGAGTTTATATATTCATATATGCTATTTACATATTGCCCATGTATTTCATGCATCTTAGCTGTTTTCGCCGCGGTGCCGCTTCCACTCGGAATGCCCCATTGCTTGTAGTCAGCTGCTTTCCTCGCACTCCATCGATCAGCTGGACATTCCCTCAACATTAATATTATTTGTATACATATGTACATATGCTGGTTATTTTCCTGCAATCCCATTTGTACCTGCCGTCAATGCTAGCAATGCATTTTTCTTCTCCTCTTTATGCTATGTCCGCTAACATTGGCTTGCCAAAATATGTATGCGTGCGTGCGGGTGTAGCAAATCACCGCTGCTTAAGTTGGTTGGCCGACCCTTTTGCTTATTGGAATGCTCGTGGTTGTTTTTGTTTCTGCACTGCATATTTTCTATTGCCGGACGTAGTTAGGTTGGTGGCCTCTTAGCGCCGCTGTTGATTTTCTGTAAAACGTGCATTAGGGTGTGCCTAATATTGTAAAAATAAAAGAGGAATATATTCGGACATATGTGTGTACATATGTACATGGGTATATATGGTATATTTTTAGGGCAAACGCAGGCGTTCTTGCGGGGTAAAAGGGCGTATGTGCAAAACGTGAAATTCTGATAGATATTAATTCTTGCCAGGGTAAAATTCATTTCATTCATAAAAAGTATACGTTTATAATATATATATATGTATAGAGTTGTTGTGAGGTCTCCAGAGCCTCAGGATCGGGGTCCTCACAAAGTGATTTCTTATTTGCCATTGCACTCATCCCAAACAATGAGCTTGCATTGCATTTTCCCATTGCACTGGATCGGGATATATTGCATGTTGGAGTATCAATTATGTTTAAATTGAGCGGCAACTTAAGCGCAGAATGTGCATTACGACCGCCATCTAGAAGAGTCGCCGCAATTCCAGATGATGCTAACGCCAAAGCTATGTCACATCTTGATCGAACAGTGGCCAAAATCGATGAAAGAAAAAATGTTTTCCTTGTTCCTCCGGGTGCGTCCAGGAAGAATAGACCACCAGTATTATTATCCACCGCTTGCATTAATATTTCGTATACATGTTTTTGCTGTTCATTCAGCAACGGCACATTATTTCGAACGAATTCCTGTAATGTATCAACATTGTATTGCAGCTCTCGATTAAATTTATGGTTGAATCCATCGTGCATCGATCGATTTGGCGCAATCATTCCTGCTTCAATCAGTAGCTTGTTTGCAATATTCAAGCATTGATCCTCAATCAGAATCAATCCTTCATTGTAGATTTCATCGGTTATTTGCATGTCGGGATTATTCGTTCGAATGCGCAAGCGATGCAAGATATCTTCACATATGTCGTCTTTGTATTTGTTCCATAACTGAATTGGTTGTGAAGGGAAACATGTGGTGATGATTATTGCGAACAGCGTTCGTATTTGGTACGCATTTGATGAAACAACTGAATCCGCAAGTGTTAAATCCCAATGAGAATCGTTCTCCAGCAAACCCAATAGTTGACATGCTTCTCGATATGTTTCGCATTGGTGACACAGTTTTCAAATGCGCAAATGATTTTGGTCCACGTACATTTACCAACAGCAGTCGCAAATAAAAACATTCATAATTTGTAGGATGAACAGTATACATGCGACCTAGCGCATCAGTGGAAAACACCTGGGGCCAATCTGAAACTGGGGTTCCTTTTTTGCGACGTTGAAATTTCTTTGCTGATTGATTCCACTTGTAATACTTGGGCATTTCAACGTACATCAGCATTGCTGCGAATGGATCTGCTTCAAACATTGCAAAGAAGCTAGTCAAAGTTGTCCATGGTGGTCTCTCAGCTCGTTGTGCCGCATTAGCCTCGGTGAAGTAAACTCTTTGTCCATTTTCCAAATGCACTGCTAAATGTACAACAGTGGGATATCTTTCATGAATTTGAAATGAAAATAATCGCCACAGTGCTTAATTAGTACTGACGTATCTGCCCATTTGGAAGTTGCTGATTTCGTCATTAGCATTTTCAGACGCAATACCAAACACAGCCATGTCGCTGCCTTTTGTAACGTACTTGCACAAATATTTGACTGATTTGGCCGAATGACAACTCTCAACGTTCACATGTGCATCGAAAATTCGTGATAGCAGCGGGCAATATGGTGCAATGAATTCATTTCCGATCTCAATCTCTTGATTAACTTTGATAGTTCGACCATTATCTTATTTTGAACGCCGACGATAAATTGGATATCCATCCTTCCCTGTGACTGTTTCAGCAACTAATGGCCGCGGGTATCGTTTTGTGCACTTTCCATCAGCCATGCAAGGCGATAATTGATTTAATGCACCGCACGGTCCATGCACCATCTGTGTCGTAACAATGTCGTGTAGATGGGGATCAGTGACTGGATCTGGAATTTCAGCAGATATGATGTCATCCACTTCACTTGAACGTAATAGCTTTTACTCACAACGCTCAGCGAGTTGCTTGCCACCCATGACTGGACGGTGCTCTATGCTTGTAATGACATCGAGTCGGCAACCTCAGTTTTGTACAGTTCCCTAAATGGTTTTTTCGACAGCTGTGTCCCTTTTCGCTTCATTAGTGTTGGTATGGCAAAGCCGCCCTGCTGGTCTAAACAGCTGGTGAGACTCAGCAATATTAAGTCTAAGTTTTACAAGCGTTTTCAAAGAACAGGTGCATCTGCTGAGTATTCTAAATTCAGTTGCTCAACCAACAATGCTACAAAAGTTATTTAGTGGGCTGCAAAACCCAATTCTTTACCAACCCGAAAAAGTTCTACAATTTTGTCAATTCGAAAAGGAAAACTACCGGATTTCCATCTTCCTTCTCCTTTGGATCCAAGAGTGCTAGTTCGGATCAGGATATTCTTAATTATTTGCAGAATTCTTTATGTCGACCTACACATCTAATAAGTTCCAGTCCAGTCCCTACCCTTACAATTTAAATAGCTCTAGTAGCATTCACATGCCTGTTTTGGATAAACATTCTGTTCTACAAAGTCTTCTTGCACTGAAACCTTCATTTTCCCTTGGTCCGGATGGTGTTCCCAGTTGCGTGTTGAACTACTGTGCTATACATTTACCTAACCCAATTTTTAAACTGTTTAAACTATCCCTTGAATCTGCTGCGTTCCCTACAATCTGGAAGCAATCTTTTATTATACCTTTACATAAAAAAGGTAGCAGGTCAAATACTGAGAATTATAAGGGCATAGCTAAGATCTCAGCTATTCCTCAAACTTTTGAACATATAATAACTCGCCAGCTGTAATACCGGTGTAGGTGTTTATTATCACCGTGTCAGCATGGTTATGTACCTCGACGATCTACCTCAACTAACTTGCTTGAGTTCTCCTCCTTTGTTATGGACGGTTTCTTGAAAGGTAACCAAACGGATGTGGTCTATACGGATTTCAGCAAAGCTTTCGACTCTGTCAACCATGAGCTTTTAATCCATAAACTCGATTTACTAGGTTTTCCAAATCAGTTATTATTATGGCTTGCAAATTATCTTACAAACAGGACTCAACAGGTGTTGTTTAAAAATATTTTGTCTAAGTCCATTGACGTAACTTCCGGTGTCCGCCAGGGTAGTCATCTTGGCCCCTTACTCTTTACCCTGTTCATAAATGACCTACCCCAAATCATCTCTCATTCTCGAACTCTTATGTATGCGGATGATGTGAAACTTTGTTTCACCTATTCGCCTACTGTACCTTCCCGTGGAGATCTCTTGCAGGCCGATTTGGAGTCATTTCGCTGCTGGTGTGCAGTAAATTTATTAATATTGAATAGCTCGAAATGTAAGCTAATGACTTTTCATCGAGTAAAGCCGGTTTTGGTCTCCTACGTACTAAACGACTCTCTTTTGGAACGCATATCTGTTGTAACTGATTTAGGTGTTATTTTTGACCCTAAACTAAGTTTTAATATGCATATTTCATCTATTGCTAACAAAGCCATGGGTGTGCTTGGTTATGTTAAACGATGGGCTAAAGAATTTGACTACCCGTACCTCACGAAAGTTCTTTACACATCGCTGGTTCGTCCAATACTTGAGTATTGCTCGTGTGTCTGGTGTCCCTTGTATCAAGTCCATATACAGCGGATTGAGTCAGTACAAAAGCAATTCTTGATTTTTGCTTTGCGGGGTCTTAACTGGAATCCAACTACTCACCTGCCCACTTATAGAAGTAGGCTTCTCCTCTTAAATTTACCTTCTCTGGAAAATCGTAGGGTTTTACTAGGTGTAATTTTCCTCCATAAGCTGATTGTTGGTGAAATCGATTCATCTGATCTTGTTAGTCGACTGAGTTTTGCTGTACCCGCTAGGGCGTCCAGGCACTATGTGCCTTTTCAATTACCCCTTTGTCGACAAAACTTTGCAAAAAACCACCCTCTAAACCTTTGGTGTTCATTTTACTACGAGTTATATAGCTGCATTAGTTTCGAATGTTCTTTTGCCTCACTTCAAAATTTAATACTTGCATTCCTGCTTAACGCTGACTAATATCATGTAAGTCCTCCACCCGTCGTTGCACATATATCAACGTATACAATTAATTAATTCTCGACTTTACATACATAAATATTCGACCGTATGTCAGGGTGGATTGGAGACTCGGCCTCTTCAACCATCCTATGGATAATTCAAGATTTCAAGGCACAATATTAAATGATAAATATTCCGTTGCTGCCTCGAACGCTGCGTGGAATCGCGTCCATTCAACCAGCTTCTCACACAATATCTGTTTAGGCCACCGGCCTAAATATTAAGGCACACCCTAATGCGCAGAGCTTTTACTTTTACCTCGGTCGAAACCGATAACCGTACCAAACCGGATAAGAGCGAGAGCTATTATTCGGTGGGGGATACAAATTAAATTATTGTTTTGCTCGCGGTCACTTCTTTGACGAACGTTCAAGAGATCGCCAGCAGCCAAGGTACCAAAGGTAAGCCATATTTCATAAATTCCAAATTTCCATTTCCATATATTTTCATTTAATTGATTAATTCCATTTGAATTAGATTAATTTTCACTTGTACTTGCATTTAAACTTTGCCTTTAATAAACTTGTGTATTTTTGTTTGTTTATACGAACTAACGAGTTTTTCTTTACTTTCTTCCACTCACCCCTTATTACGAGAGCTTATAACTTGGTAGTGTCATACCAAGTAGCAAGCCGCCGTAACATTTGGTCCTTCGAACCGGATATGAACCAGCGACCTATGGACCTATACAGCTGGTGGGAATTGATCTTAAAAACGCCTTTTGGCAAATACCACTCGAACTGTCAGCAAAAAAACAAAACGGCGCTCACAGTCCCAGGGCGTCCACTTTATCAGTTCAAGGTAATGTCGTTCGGGTTGTGCAATGCGCCACAAATGGACAAAGTTATACCATCGCGCTTAAGAGAAAATGTATTCGTATATATCGACGATTTGTTGGTATGCTCCCCGGATTTCCAGTCACACCTAGTACACCTGTCTGAGGTAGCCGAGTGTCTTTCCAATGCCGGTCTAACCATTAATTTGAACATGTCAAAGTTTTGTCAGAAGGAGCTAAAGTACCTAGGGTTTATCGTAGGACAGGGAGAGCTCAAAACCGATCCAGAGAAAGTGCAGTCCATTGTCGAGTTTCCAGTTCCAACTACAATAAGACAATTACTGATATTTCTGGGCATGTCTGGATGGTATAGGAGGTTTATAACAAACTTCGCATCGGTTGCTGCTCCCATGACGGCTTGGGGGGTATGGGTCCCGAACGGAGTACGGAAAGGTCAGCTGGAACAGGCACACGGTGACCAGGCATCTGGGCATGGCGGTATAGCAAAAACTTTGATTAGGTTGAGGATCAAGTTCTTCTGGCCAGGTATGGTAGTATCAGTCCAAGATTTCGTCGCGAGGTGTGAGATATGTAAATGTTCCAAGGCACCAAATGTGTGTTCGGGACCACCAATGGTAGATCGCTTCCAAACCGAACGACCTTTTCAGCGTCTTAGGAAACACGGCCATATTTGTAGTTTTAGATCATCTAACAAAGTTCATTTTGTTCAAACCGATGCAACAGGCCTCCGCACAAGAGGTGGTTAAGTATCTCGAAAACGACATATTCCACGTTTTCGGCGTCCAGGAGACCATGCATTCCGATAATGGGAGACTGTTTGTCGCGGACGCTTTCCCAAAGTTCCTGGGACCGTATGGGGTGGAGCATGTCAAACCAGCACACTATTTCAATTAAATTTGAATTCAATGTATTTAAAATATAAAATCGGGCTGTACATGTAAGACTTCTAGGCCTTTTATAGTACATCAATGGTTGGATGATTACATTTCAATTCTTATAAACTTAAAAAACTAAGATCTTAATATAATTAACTTAAAAATTGTGCAAATAAATTAACAACAGAAGGAAAAGAAGGAAGGAGAAAGAGAGAGACAAAGGCAGTAAAGATTGAAGAAAAGACATGTGTTACATTAACATTCATCATATAGAATCAAAGTAACTATGTATTACCACCTTGTAGTTTGTCCCATTTATTGACAATTGATAGATTCTGGAATGGAATTCCAAAGTCTCACAGCATTGACAAAGAACAGTCTAGACGATGACAAGTAGGAATATTTAGGGAGAAACAGGCTACGAACTCTACTCGATCTTGTTAACTGCAATTTCTTATAGAGGTATCCCGGACTCTTTGGTTCAATAAGCTTATATAAGAATATAGCATTTCTAGCTGCAAGGTAATGGAAAATGTTGCACCCAAGAATTTTATCTTTCCATAAAGTAATGTGGACATATCTTTTGAGACCATAGACGTACAGTGTAACATTATTAAAAGCCACTTCTATCTTGTGTGATGAACTTGAGTCAAGTCTGCTGTATACAAGCTCAAAATAAGTTATTTGCGGAACTATTAGTTGAATGGCAAGTTGTTTTCGTATTTCTAGAGGTGTAAAAGATGCAGACAGACTCAACCCACGCAAAATCACATAAACATTACTAACAACTTTGTTGGCATGGTCAGCACAGCTCAACGTAGAGTTAACTATAAAACCTAAGTTTTTTACTTTATTTGTAAACTTGAGGGCACTGCCACCAATGAGGAGCTCAGGGATATCTTCAACATATATCACACAATTACTTATGGGTAACACAAAAGATTTGGCCACATTTAGACATAGGCAATTTCTATGAGCCCAGTCGGAAATTGCTGATAGATCGCTATTAATTTTGAAACACAGGTCCTCGATCAGCCCTATTCGACTGGACAGATACAATTGAATATCATCAGCATAGGCATGGATATTTACAAACTGACACACAGAGAATACATCATTGACAAAAAGACTGAACAAAAGAGGACCAACGATAGACCCCTGTGGCACACCAGATGCTACAGTGCTAGGGACGGAAAACGTATTCTTACCCTTCACCTTTTGGGTTCTGCCTGATAGGTAGCTAGCCATAAGCTTAGCAGCGCTGTCCGATAATCAAAAAATGTGCTTGAGCTTTTCGCAGAGTAAATCAAAGGCTTTAGAAAAGTCTAAAAGGCAAAGAAGGGTTATATCGTCTTTATCAAATTGTATGCTTATGTCGTCAAGTATTTTCAACATGGCCGTAGAGCAACTATGCTTTGGCCTAAAGCCAGACTGAAAAGGTGATAACAAATTATGGTGTTGAATAAATAAAGAAATTTGTGTTACCCTTATAGAGTCACACACTTTGGAAAAAGCTGGTAAAATGCTAATTGGCCTGTAATCACTTGGGTTGGAGGGCATATTATTTTTGGCGATGGGAATAATTACCGCTTTTTTCCACTCAGAAGGAAAACTCGCAGTTGTAAAGCAATGATTTATGATATGCGTAAGTGTTCCCAAAATATAAGGCAACACAAGCTTCACAAATTTTAACGATATGCCATCTTCACCGATAGCGTTTGATTTGATACTCAAAATGCTCTTTAAGACTCTTCGAATCTTACATTTTCAGCAAGGTGGCTTAGAAAATTTTGAGCTGGAGGAATGCTGTTGTGGCTGGAACTTGTAAAATTTGCGTTTAGTTCATTCGGGTCAATTTCAGAGTCAGACCTATATTTCCCATGGATTTAACCTGGTCTTGAAATAACGCCGTTTTGAACGCCTTGTAATGGCACAGGCATTATTCTGTAGGCAAACCAGGCAGCTTCAGTATTAATTCTTTTGCATTTTGCATACAATCTATTGCGAACTTTTATTGCAGATCGGACTTCACTATTGTACCAGGGACATGAGCTATTTAAAGAACGGACAGTACGAAGAGGGACATGGTCATTTAACATTTTAATAAGTGTATCATTCAGAAAAGTGAGCTTTTCGTCAACACTCTCAACGTACCAACAATCATCCCAGTTAACATTAGACAGATCAGCGAACAAGGCATCAACATTTACTAACTTGAAATCACGATACATAAACGTCACAATGTCGACAGGACGACTCCATACAACGTCTACAGTACAGAAAATTAAATCATGGTCACTTATAAAACTCATTTGATCAAATTTAATAACATGATCCAAACTCGCCGTTATAAAAAGGTCTAAAAGGCCAAAGTTAGAGTTGTTGGCTAATCTAGTGGGAACACAGTTATTGACTATTGCGAGGCCAGCAGTGGAAAGATGGTCAAACAGCTTAACAGCGCAAGAATCATGCACAAGAATATTAACATTGAAGTCACCACAAATAACATAACGTTCATAGTCAATTAAAAACATTGACAACTCGGAAAAACAAGAATCCAACACAAAACATCTATGAGGGTTATACACGCAGGACACAAGAACTTTAGTTATATTATCGGACACTTCGGCGATAATAAACTCAGTGTCAGAGTTGGTTGATACTGCTAATTTTTTGATTTTGAAACCGGATCTGCAATATATTGCTACACCGCCACCTCTCTTATTTTCCCGATCATGCCTAAGAAGAATGTAATTAGGGATGCTATAGTATAGATCAGAGGTATTGGAAGGGAACCAAGTCTCTGAATTCCTACAGGGGTTTAAGTCAACCATGATGGACAAAAACCACAAAGTGCATTAACACACAGATCACCTTAAAACAGATATGAATGCATATAACTAAAATAAATGAAAAAATACAGGAGAGTTCAGATTTAAATGAAGGTAGAGAAGCGTAAGAATAGCGAAGTAAAATTAAAAAACGATTGGAGAGAGTTGGAAATGAGAAGAGAGAAAAACACATTACAATTAAATTAGTTATTAGTGTATAATATATTATAGTATGACACAAGGGCAAAGCGAGCATTTTGCTTACAAAATTTACTACAATACTTGTTGTTGCGTGTTCGTGCTAATAAGAGCATTGATCTCCGACCGGGTAGTAACAATTGTGGCATCTTCTTTAGGTTTTATCCGCATATGGATTTTCCCACGCAGAGAAAATGCTGATACCAACTTTTTATCCCTCTTAAGCTCACAGGCGTACGACATAACGTCACGTAAGGATTTAGGGAGACTCTCGTTCCCGTAACCCGGCAAGCCGATGTCAGATACAGCCAGTGATCTCGTACTTTTTTTACGGAAAATTGCCAAGGATTTTAGGAGCTGATTGCGATCATACTCAGACTGAAATTTAGCAATAATGGGATTGGCTTTGCATTGATGCTTGCATGTGTACTATCCTTAGCTTTACCTATAGCATTTCTTAGCCGGAAGACATTTCGAATTGGTGGAGGTTTGTGTTTCGCTACAGCACAAATCCTAGAAAAAAGGTCAGGCAAACACTCATCATCATCTTGAGGTATGCCATTAATGATAACATCGGTAGCAACGGCATTACTTTCGAGAGCACTGAGCTGTGATTGGGTAGCAATAAGTTCGCGACGAAGTGAATGAACTTCAGCGATCCTGCTCTCAACCGCATCAACTCTTTTTTCAAGAGCCAGCATTGAAATTTTAATGTTTCCGATTGTGGCGGACAACTCACCCATTCTCATCATAAGCCTCTCTTCCGCTTTCTGCACTACGGAAGTGACTACCGTAGTCATATGATCAGTAATGGACGCTCTCAATTAGTCCAACTTCTTATTCAAACCGTCGGATACAGCAGGTGTGGGGGGGTAAGGGGTGTCCGGCCGGTATCACGGCTACTTCTGGTTATTGGTGGCGACATTATATTTATTTAAATATGCAGATATGTAGGTGAAAAGAAAAAGCTGGTAACTTCGATGGAAACAGGAACAATGCTTTATTTGTGCACGCCGAAAAAACACGCCTTACTCTCTCGACATTCAACCCAAAGTAATTGAAGTGGGAAATTTAGCTTGAGTGTTCGCTGGGAGAAACCAAAAGCAAAGACACAAACCACAAAGTATCAGGTGCGGTACAGTACGAACGCAAAGCTTGAGGCGGTTATTGGTGTTGCTGTATAAGTGATGATGTTGTTGTTTGCGTAGAACAGCTGAGACTTCCAAATTATGCCGGCAAACAAGTGTATTGAGTGCGAATGACTTACTTTGACTTTAATGGTAAAAACCGCAGGAAGGTGAAATTTCCAATGCTTTCAATGTTTTGTCGATCTCACACATCGTACTTCACACTAGCAAGTCTCAAACAATTAATTATATCTTTTATTTCAATCAAATTTTTAATTTACACAGCGGAGCACAGATTTATTGTTGACACACGTCAAGAGTTGCCAGATAATTTTTGCGCCGAAAGCGAACGCGTCCGAGAGAGTCAATCGGTCGCTGCTCGCCATGCTGCGGTCGTATGTTGATAGCTCCGACCAAAGCACCTGGGATCGTCATATATCGATGGCGGGATTTTGCGTTGACGAGCGCGGTATATGAGGCCATCAAGATCGCGCCATATAGAGCGGTGTTTGGACAGTCGATGGCACAGCACGGGAGTACCTATGGTCTCTGGAGGCGACTCGACACGTTGAGGGACAGTGACCTGGAAGTGTTATATAAGGAAGACCGAGCGTTGCTGATACGGCAGAAGCTGATCAAAAACTTAGAGGAAGCGTACAAAAAGGGACAACAGACATACAACACCAGAGCTCGACCCGTGAGATATCGAGAAGGCGAGATCGTGTATCGGCACAATTTTAAATTGAGTAATGCTGCGGAAGGTTTCAATGCCAAGCTTGCCCAGAAGTATTTTCGCTCCATGGTGTTGACCGCCAAAGGAAACGCGCTCTACGAGATCGGAGATTCAGCGGGACGCTCTGTAGGAATTTATAACGCCAAGGATCTACGTCAATAAGGGAACACGACCAAGGGTGACCAGCTTTTCGAACGCCCAGCCAAACCGAGTTTGGCCACAGCGCTCTCCCTGTTGCGATAATCCTGTACGCTCATACCTACACAAGATTTGGCAGCTCGTTTTTCCAAACGTTTCCGTGCCACGTCAGCAAAACGTCAGACCAACCGCAGCTACATCTGAAAAATTCTGACTTCCGGCGTCCTTTTTATCACCGGCAGCGAAGGGCAGTAGCAGCAGTTTCTTTTATCCTGAAATTCCACGGTCATCCAGAAGTGGAGAAATTAGTAAACGGGGTAAATGGTACCTAACTACCCCAATAATCCACAACCAGCAAATTTTTAGCGGATTGGTAAGTATTTAATAGTAATGCTGAGGGAATTCATGTTAACCACCACCGGTATCTCCAGGTTCACATAGGGAGCGCCACCGGGTCGCCAGCAGATCGAATACCGCAAGGGAGCACCCCATCATACTCAGGGGCATCATCATTATTTGGAGTCACCAACAAAAAGGAAAAAAACCCTGCACCAAAATACGAGGCCCTCAGTGTTGCCTAAAGCATTATTGTAAGAGATAATAGGGAAATACTCCCAATTCCACACAATACCACCATCGGCTGCCAGGTAAGAGTGTAGATCACCTTCCACCCCAACGCCCATTGCCACCACCTCTATCATCAGGGGTACGATTACCCCATATTTGCCTCCTGACACCAGGGAAACAGGGGCTACCACAATATTGTGCCCCTGTGGACACCACCAACATCTTTAATGCAGTTGCCGTAAAGCACCGAAGTGCTATTATTAACAACATTTGGAGGAAGGCTGACATCTATTTATAATTTTAATAAAGTGCAGTGAAAAAAAAAACCTAATTGTTAGTAGTGTGGATAGGTGATAATGTGAAACTAAGGGACTGTGTTAGTGAGTGCATATCAGAGTATTTGGCCGGTCACAACCGAGGCAATTTGACCTGGTATAAGTAAGGTAACCAAAGCCTAACACTGACCCTTAGCGTTCACCCCTGTAAGTTTGGTCAAGTGCACCTGTTATCGAGAGTGTAAAACAATGTAATTGTAGGTAATGACCCGAGGCTGGCTCATAAAGTGCGGGTATAGAAGGCATGTATCGAAATCCATTGTACAAAAGGGGAATTTCCCACTTAGTCCACCCCTAAATAAAAGACGTCTTGTAGGCCGGGGCGGGAGTATTCATTCATTTCCATATTCAGTCTTCTTGAGGTCACCCCTGGTAGAGGCTGACAAGGTCACACACCTGCCCTTCTCTCTGACAGAGAGTTCGCAAAAATAGTACCTATTTACCATCAAATTAAAATATATAAAAAAATTTCAATTCATACGTTTTTAAACAATTATTTTTGACATGAGAGGGTGCATGTGGGTATAAATGTATTCGTCACGGATGACTCTTAGCTTATATTAGTAAATAGTCCATTAGTAGTGGTATAAAACGGGAATCCGGGGCGACACTCACTCACATGTATGCTCCCATTAATAACATTGGCATACCATAAAAAAAAATTAGTAACTATTTGACGAGTAACTATTTGACGACATAAATATTCCCAGATACACCATTGAATTAAAGGTGTGCAAATCGGGCTGAGCCCAATAGTATATATTTATTGTAAGATTGTATTAGGCACTTGTTTTTGGTTTGACTCAGGAAGAGTACACATTTATAAGCCATTAATTTTTACAGTTCGAATGAAAACCGAACACCCTTCATACATTCGAAAACAATTTGTATATATAAGTATGTAAATATAAATACACTTTTTGATTCTTTGTATATAAGAAATATGTTGTTGTAGTTCAATCCAAAATGTAAGTGCTATTTTTCTTTCAGATGCGATGTAGACAGACGGACGAGACGATGACTGGGTGGGGCCAGATGTAGGGAGTTAGGCGGTTTGATTTTGGGGTCGGAAACCATTAATCGCCACAGCCGACCATGGAAGGGTGGGTGTACAGGCTTGGGCAATTACCATATAGGGCCATAAGGTGGGTTATAAGGGACGCGAACTACCCTAAGGTAAAGTGCTAGTCAGGTATGAATTTTTTTTGTATGGTGTGGCTGTCAGGCCTCGGGGTCAAAGATCCACCCCAAAGTCCGGCGAGCTAGTTCGCGCAACACGCAAACATACCCGCAAGGACTCGGGGCATGGAACATGAGTGAAGTGGCACTACCTAGAAGGCCGTCACACATGACAAGCCAGCACGTAACAACTTGTTTGAATGTCTTAAAACCGTAATAAATCCAAATAATACGAACGCGATTCATTGCGACCTTCCTACACTTTCCGAAATACAAAACGATTTAGTTTCTCTTTTCCCAGGAGTGAAAAATATTAAGGCTATCATTGCAAACTGTAAGATATATCTAGAATATAAATATCAGCGCAAACCGGTAAATCTCGAAATAGGCAAAACACCAATTCCAAAGATGCCTGGCGAGATCTTACACATGGATATTTTTTTAAAGACAAACAACATTTTCTTTAACAAATTCAATCGCGCTCCGCATAAGATATTAAGGAAGCCTTGCTAGAAACTCTTATAATATTTAAAAACACAAAAACTATTGTTTGGGACACGAGAAAGCCTTTTACTCGATGACAATTAAAACTCTTCTTAGGGATAAGTTTTCGATCGAACATTTTTTTATTCCTACGTTACATAGCCAAAATAATGGGCAGGTTGAAAGGTTCCATTCAACCTTGATGGAAATAGCCCGTTGCATAAGAGAACAACAACAGCATAAGTACAAGAATAACGCGTTTGTTTGGTTGTTGTGTTTTCCGACTGGAGCAAACCGGTTTCGTCGATGCGACATTTTCAATGCTTTATTTCGTTCTGATTTTTGTCTATCCGTTGTCATGTATTTATAGTCTGGACGCTGTATCAGGTAGTGTTAGTCTACGTGCACATGGGTCGTGTCCCACGACCGTACCCGAATGGGTACCTGCAATGAGGGTTGTTTCTGACGATCATTCATTAGTTGTACAGTTAGTTAGGTCAGGTAATTAGTTTGTGTGTGTTAGGTCAGGTAATGGTAAATATGTGTGTAAGCGTCGCCCTTTTCTTTCTACGTGCAGTGTTCTGGCTGTATTTTTGATGGTTGCGGGGGTGCATTTGTTTTCGAACATGTGATTTGCGAAGTTCGACTCTGGTGTGATAGTGGGTTTTCCTGTTGTCGTCCCTGATGTGCTCTCGGAAACGTGTACCTATTTTCCGTCCTGTTTGCCCTATGTAGCTGTGCTGGCATTCGCAGGTAAGCTTGTATATTCCATGTTCGCTGAATGGCTCTTCCGAGTTAGTATTGGCGGCATTAAGGCACCTAGTGAACAGGCTTCAGAGAACCCCCCTCACTCAAGAATCATACAAGAAAGAGCTTACCACCATATACGACATAGCTACAAGCAACGGATACAAAAAAGGCCTAGTAGACACACTCCGAAGGAAACATGGATCCCAGAAAAGACATAACGCAGAAGAAAAATCCAAGATCTGGACGACAATAGGCCCGTCCACAATGAACACGACGGCGGCGAACGACAACGACGAAAAACTAAAGCTTGACGATATTTGCCGTCAAGCATTGGCGACATGATTATAATGAGAGCAGGGGCGACAGGTGCGAATCATCTTGAAAAGTTGCAAAAAATGTTGTAAAAAGTGTGAAAGAGACATATTCTGTAATAATTATAACTTATTTTACAAGTTATTTACTCTTCCTTTCGTTTTTATTGTCAAAAAACCAAACGCCACCATCTGCCCCTTGTCAAAATAGAATTAGATTTAATCTGGCGACAGCGGCATCTGTGATTGATTGCCGCTTTGTCGCGTCGTGTTCAAAAAATTCCTCCCCATAAGAACACGTGTAAAAATAATTTGACAGATGCCGCTTGTCGTTTGCCGTTTTCATTCTGGTTACCACTAATGACATACCCTGGAAAAACGGCAAACAAACTGGCAAACTTCTTCAAGAAACACAACATGAACATAGGGTTCAGAACATCAAAGAACTTATGGCGAAAACTAAGTACCAATACTAACTCGGAAGAGCCATTCAGCAAACATGGAATATACAAGCTTACCTGCGAATGCCAGCACAGCTACATAGGGCAAACAGGACGGAAAATAAGTACACGTTTTCAAGAGCACATCATTGACTACAACCGGAAAACACGAAAACCCACTATCACACCAGAGTCGAACTTCGCAAATCACATGTTCGAAAACAAATGCACCCCGCCAACATCAAAAATACAGCCAGAACACTGCACGTAGAAAGAAAAGGGCGACGCTTAAATGTACTCGAAAACATGGAAATATACTTAAGACATTTGACGGGAGGGTAATAAACGAACAAACTAACACCATTTCTGACGCAATATTTGAACCCCTGAAACTAATATACAGCAAACCAAACAACACCGCAGGTACTATAAAAAAAACCACCAACAATAAACAAACAGACACACAAAACGAATCAGAAGACAAAAATAACCGACTTCTACATTACTAACGAGCGTCGAAACCAACCGTACACACATATTTAACATTACCTGACCTAACACACACAAACTAATTACCTGACCTAACTAACTGTACAACTAATGATTGATCGTCAGAAACAACCCTCATTGCAGGTACCCATTTGGGTACGGTCGTGGGACACGACCCATGTGCACGCAGACTAACACTACCTGATACAGCGTCCAGACTATAAATACATGACAACGGATAGACAAAAATCAGAACGAAATAAAGCATTGAAGATGTCGCATCGACGAAACCGGTTTGCTACAAAGCCAAAATTGACAAGGGACGACGGAAATTCGTTCCAATATAAATCCTACAAGAATACCATTTATTATACAACAAACGCTAAACCTATCTACAATTTACATAATTGTTCGAATGAGGATTTGGAAAAGATACGCGAAATATAGCGTCAAGAGCAGGAGAAAGTTTTAGGTAGGCGGAACAAAAATGAAAACCTATGAGCCTGGCGAGAAAGTATTTTTGAGAATAAATCGGCGTCTAGGAAATAAATTTAACAAGGTGCTTGTTGAAAAAGTTGTGGAAAAGGATCTAGGAAGCATGGTCTTGATCGATGGAAAAATCATTCATAAAAGCAACTTACGATAAGTGTTGTTGAGCCCTTTTAGTTTTCATGAGAGTTTAATTCGTGAAAGTTATATTCAAAACATTTATCAGAAAATTAAATATACATATTATCAGTTTTGCTTACTTACAACTTCCTGGTAAAATCAGAATTTTCACCATTCTTCAAATAGTTACATTTATTTTAATTCTAAAAAATGCTTACTTGTAATTATAGTATAAAAATTGAAAAAATGTATTGTTAAAAAATATGGAATTCACGCTCAGTCAAGATTATTACCTGCAACATTAATAACGCCCTTAACCACCCATTTACTGTGCTGTGAATAACGATCAGGTCTGCAATACCCAACAAGTCAATGTAATTCGGGACACTTCACTGCACTCCCCTTTGCACTCACTACCGTACTTTAAATAAAACGAAATAATAATTCGGTTTTAAGACGTTGTAAATATATTATGGCTCAGGCGCTAAAAATTACCGTTTTGCTCGAGATTTACGAAATTGATATTTGTTTACAATTTGTGTGTGTTTGGTGTTGACAAATTATATGTGCGTGACTGTGTAAGTGTGTGTGCATCGAAAGCCTTAAAGTCAGTGTGGGACTTGAACCGGCACCAAAACTCCTACCGTCATGTACCGATCCCCCCGGTACTAGCGTGAAGTATTCCGTCGGGAGGTGGTTTGAGCACTAGGCTCAACGTCTGTTGGCCAGCGAAAACCGTCCATTTCAGTTCTTGACTGGGGATCTTTTTATAGGAATTTTCTTTCTACTAGCTGGGGGTGTTATTGAAAAAACGTCAGACTTGTTAAAGATTCTAAAACTGTATAATTATAACTAAAAAACGTACGTACATACATACAACTTACTGCATTTTTTATTTCAATACCGCATCTGGTTTATACCGGATTTGGCTCAGGTATTGGCCACGCAGACCAGGCGGCTGGAACGGCTGTGGGTCCAATACCGCAGCTGGTTAAATCGACATGCTTTCAGTCAGACGCTCACTCGTACAAGGCTGCCATCGCAGCCGGGGCAGTTGGAGTGGCCGTGTTTCCAATCCACTCCCAATACTTACAATTTTAATACGCATTTGGCTCAGGTATTGGTCACGCAGACCAGGCGGTTGGAACGGCTGTGGGTCCAATACCGCAGCTGGTTAAATCGACAATGCTTTCAGTCAGACGCTTTCTCGTACAAGGCTGCCATCGCAGCCAGGGCAGTTGGAGTGGCCGTGTTCCCCATCTGCTCCCTATACTTACAATTTAAATACGCATTTGGCTCAGGTATTGGTCACGCAGACCAGGCGGTTGGAACGGCCGTGGTTCCAATACCGCATCTGGTCAAGTCGCCAAAGTTTCCTTTTAGACACTTACTCGTACAACAGCTGTCATGGTAGCCAGGGCGGTTGGAACGGCCGTGGTTCCAATACCGCATAAATTAAATCCGCAATGTTAGCAAACAGACACTTACCTATTAGTTACAGACCAACTCAGAGGAGGCCTGTGGCTCCCTCTCTAAGTTTCGACATTAGTGTTGCAGCAAACGAGCACACGGCGTCCCAATTACTCGGCCTTGCTAACATGTTATGTATTATGTTTTCAGGCGTAGGGCGTTCACCAAACGCTTCGTGCAGGTGTTGCCTTTCAGCGTCGAAACGAGGGCAGTGAAACACCGCATGCTCGGCGTCCTCATTGAATTCAGGGCCACACGTCTCGCAGTACCCGGCTTCATCTAAGTTAAAGCGATGGAAATAGTGCCTGAAGCATCCATGGCCCGTCAGCAACTGTGTTAGGTAGAAGTCCACTTCACCATGCGGTCTTTTTAAACAGCTTTCGATAGAAGGAATGAGTTTATAAGTCCAACGACCATTGGTGGAAGCATCCCACCTGCGCTGCCATACGGATATGGTATTTAGGTTTGCCAGCTTCTTACGACTGAAACTATCGGCTCCATCTGGTGTTTCGAAAGTTGTCTCCGCTGCGAGCAGGTCAATTGGATAGAGGCCCGCCACCACCAATGCTGCATCCTCCGAAACCGTGCGAAACCCCGAACATACTCGAAGAGCACATAGAATGTATACCGAACGAACCCCGCGACTGTATGAGGCTATTCGAAAAGCGTCTGACCAAATTTCTGCACCATAAAGAATTACGGACTTGAGAACGCTGGCTATAAGTTGCCTCCTTTTTTGCTTGGGCCCTCTAGCATTCAACATCATCCTGGAGAGAGCTCCGTTTGTTTTTGCCGCCTTTTCACATATGTACTGCATGTGCTCATTGAATTTTAATCTGGAGTCTAATGTTATACCGAGGTATTTAATGGCTGGTTTTGATTTTATAGTCGTGCCATTGACACGAACTTCCGCAAATTCCATCTTTTTTCGCCCAGTAATGAGTAAGGCTTCGGTTTTTTGCTCCGCTAGTTCCAGACCCGTATGCGTCATCCACTCAGAAATGCCTCCTACCGTCTCGTTTGCTATACGCTCCAAATCATTGATGTGCTTAGCCACTACCACAACTGCAATGTCATCAGCGAAGCCGATGATCTTTGCTCCCCTGGGCACATTTAGCTTAAAGACCCCGTTATATGCCACATTCCATAGAAGCTGGCCCAGCACCGATCCCTGGGGCACACCACCTGACACTCTATGGTAAAGCAAGCCCGAGCCGGTCTAGCAAATTATTATCCTCTCACTGAAGTAATCTCTTATAATTTGGAGTAAATACTCTGGTACAGCGAACTCCTGCAACGCCGCAATGACTGTCCCCCAGCGGATAGAGTTAAATGCGTTTTTCACATCAAGGGTCACTACTAGACAATATTCAATGGTTCCCCCTTTCCATCGCTTTCCTGAAATGACCTTAGATGCTATGTCTTTTACCAGCTTCACCGCGTCAACCGTGGAAAGGCCTTTCCGAAAGCCGAATTGATTCTCCGCAAGTCCTCCTGTCTCTTCGATTGCATCGCTAATTCGGTTTAATATAATACGCTCAAGGGCTTTACCCGCGGTATCTATCATGCATATTGGGCGATATGCCGATGGGTCGTTAGGTGGCTTGTTGGGTTTAGGTAACAGCACCAATTTTTGAAGCTTCCAACGTCTTGGGAAAGTGCCGGTTTTTAAACAGAAGTCAAAAACGCGCGCAAAAGCATCTGGTTGTGTCTTAAGAGCTTCCGCCACAGCAATGTTTGGAACAGCATCCGGTCCTGGAGATTTATTTAGGGCGATTTTACCACTCGCCTCTAGTACCTCATCAATGGCTACTTCTGGTACCATCTCTCCAAGAACGTGAGGATTGGAGTGACGCTGCAGTGGTTCCTGAACCGGAAAAAGTACGCGAATGCTATCTCTCAGCAGCTGTTCGTCTGTTGGGGACTTAGTGCCACCTACAAGGCGTTTGGTCACGATTTTATATGCCTCCCCCCAGGGTTTGTTTTCTGCATCGTCGCAAAGACGGAGGAATGCCTCTCTTTTACTTGCACGTATCGCCTTCTTTAACTGTCTGCGTTTCTCCGCAAATAATAGCCGATCTCGTTGGTGGTGTATAGTGCCAAAGGACCTCTGTGTTATCCTTCTCGCCCTGTTGCATTCTGAGCGAAGCTGTGCAATTTCATCAGTCCACCAATAAACCGGTTGATGGCGACTTTTTTTAGCCCTTCGAACCATCGACGCATCACATGCTTCTTCTAACCTGGACATTAACTTGTCTGCACTGGCAGAGGCGGAATCGGATAGCTGGAAGTTCTGCAGCTGCAAAGCTTCTCTGAATAA